>BQNB010000511.1:0-115497 GCA_026074375.1 Tanacetum coccineum | reverse complement strand
CCTCCATAGCTTCGTATGGCGGAAGGGCCAAACAAATCCATGTGAAGTAGTTCTAAGCATCTAGTTGTTGAAACTATATTTTTAGCCTTGTGACTTGCATGAGCTTGCTTTCCAATTTTGCAAGCATCATAAAAATGTCAGTCGTATTTAAGTTTGGGTAGATTTCTAACTAATTGTTTAGATGATAATGATTGAATTAGTTACATATTAGCGTGACCTAATCTCCTATGCCATAGTGTGAATTTTTCGTCTAATGTTGCAAGGCATATTTTGTCTTCCGGTTTATTTTCTAGTTTCATTACATATATTCCTCGTTTCCTAATTCCTTTACGTATAACCTTTTCGTCTTTGATTATTTTGCTATCGTGTTCGGTAAATATTACACTAAGCAATTTATATGTTAAGTTATCTACATGTTCAACATTTTTAATTATTAGGGAGTCTTAAGAAATCGTACCTTTGCCTATGATTTTACCGCGCAAGTTGCTCCCAAAAATTACATTTCCTTCGTTGTACGCTTTGTATGAAGAAAACAACTTCTGATTCCGGTCATGTGTTTGAGCATCCACTATCTTTAATCTACTCATCGGGTTCCAAGTTTATTCCTAAGCATATTTCATCGGGCGCTTGAGCTACAAGACAAGTTTCATCTTTAGTATTTTCCACTTCATCTTCTCCATTGTCGTTGCATGCTCCTCTAATAAATGCTCATTGATCGTTGTTCTTTGGCGTCTTTGAACATTCTCTAATGAGGTGATTTGGATCACCACATCTAAAACATTTTCTTTCACTTTTACCATAACCATCATTTCTACTTCTTTGGAATGTTTTTCTATCGCGTCGTGATTATCTTACAAATCTTCCTCATCTCTTGAAGAATTTCTTGAATTCCTTTACGGCCATAACATACTCTTCGTCTTCACTATCGGAGCTTGAGATATTGATTCGTGAGATAGTACACATATAAAATAACTCAAATGCAAATCTCAACCAAATGCCCTTAACCAAGGCAAAAGGTCAAAATCTACACAAAGAGATTAAATATATAAGAATCAATAATAAAAAGATTCCGGAAGAGATATTCCCGGGTCGTATGTCCCAACGAGGCTGCAATTGAAAGTAATCCTGGTTTGATGAGAAATTGAATGATGGAGAATATATGATGGAAACACTGATATAATTACAACTAAAATTAATTAAATAAAACTTAATTTAATCTACGGGAAAACAAGCAAAGGAAATGGGGATCTTAAAAACTACGGGAAACAAAATTAGTTAATATGGATAGAACTTAAACTACGGGAAGCATAATTAATTATTGGGAAATCCTAAAATTAAATCTAAATTAAATACGGGGAACAGAATCAGGTATCGGGAAACCTAAATACTAAAAATTAAGAAAATAAATGCTAAATTAAATTAAAAATCAAAATTAAATTCTAATTAACTTAATTTGAAAAATAAAGAAAACTAGAACTAAAACGGAGGTCGTTTGAATGTAAAACGAAAAGAAACGGTAAAACGCACCCGGTAAAACGGGTCTAAGACTGAAATTTAAGAAAAATTAAGCCTATACTAAATTTTATATTTTTCCTAGACACTAAATGACAAAAGAAAATTTTATAAAAAAGAAAAATATTTTTTTATTAATTTTTGAATTTTTTATGAATTTATAAAGATTAAAAACTTTCTTTTATTTTTCAAAAATACTAGATTTAAAATGAAAAATAATAGCAAAAAGAATTTTACTTTTTTCAACTAAATCTATTTTTTATGAATTTTTAAAGATTAAAAACTAATTAAAACTAAGAAAATAGAAAAAGACAAAAAAATAAAAGTTTATAAAAATTCCTGAAAAAATAAAAAAATTAATAAAAGAAAAAGTAAAACAATCTAAAAATAAAAAAAGCCCAAATTTTTACTGTTTATATAAAAAGTAATTAAACTAATTAAATCTAAACCTAATTTAAATTAATTAAATTAAATAAACTAACTAAAGTTAACCTAAGGGACTAACAGTGAAAAGGACACAAGGACTAACGGGGTAACAGGCTAACTAACCACAGGGACTAACAATGGTAACACTAAAAAAGAAAATTACATAAATGGTCCCTGAGAAGGACCCCGACTACAAGGTGGGTCCAAAGTGCTTATTATCAAAAAGCAAAAGAAGCAAAGTTGTAAAGGGGACTTAGGAGAACATTTTTCATAAAAGGGAGTAAAAACTAATGTACTAAATAAACTAGAAAAAGATAAAGCTTTTTGGACTGACAGAAACTTAATAAGCTTAATAGCTTATTTTGCTTTCTTTTTAGGATTTAAGCCAACAAAATAAGCTAAAACTTATGGGGACAGTTAAATAGGCTAGGGGAGTCCTAATTATAAGCTATGGCCATCTAATAAGCTTTAAAATAAGCTGAACTATGAATAAGCTATATTGACAAGTACATAAAATAAAACAAAAAAAGGGAACTTTAACAAGATTTAAGCAACCTAGAAAGGGAGATAAGCTAAAGGTTTTTTAGGGGAATTTTAAAGAACTAGTAATAAGCTATATGAAAAAAGCCAAAAAGAACCTAGGGCTTTAGAATTCAAAATAAGCTAGAAAAGTGGCTGAGTAAGGTGCTCAGCACCAGGGAGGGTATGCCAGGCCTTGTGGAGCCTTTTTTGTCTTTATTGAAAAATAAGCTCTCAAGGGCTTATTTTTCAAAATAAGCCACAAACAGATTTACAAGGGTGGTCAATGAGCTTATATCCAAAATTTAAGCTTCTAAGGTTAAGAAAAAGCTGCTGATAATGGGGCTTAAACTTGAGGGTTCTTAAAAAAATGCAAAGCCAAAATTTTGACTTATTTTGTCAAAGTAAAAGGGACAGAAAAAGGGCTTGGTTAAAGTGGCTAGAAACAACACAACAAGCACACAAATAGTGTGCTTAAGCTGCATAAGCAGCTTAAGCCTTTAAGCTCAAGTTTGCTTATGAAAAGTTTGACAAAATGCTAAAGGGACTTTAAAAACTTATTTTCAAACTAACAATGGTAATTTAAATGGCTTAATTAACCCTACACACTCAGCCAAAGTTGGCTGAGTGAGCTTGACCCATGAATAACCCCATTTGACCCATTTTGGGACTAAACCAAACACCCCCTTATTTTATAAAAAGGAGTTGTAAACTGATTTTTGGTAAAAGTAGGCTAAGAAAAGTGATTACAAGTGAACTTTAATAACTTTTAAACAATTTTAATCAATCTAAACAGAATTAAATAGCTTAAATCATATTTCAAATTTCGACAATGGTAATTTTCACAAACACTCTTAACTTTTATTTAAAACTGAAAGTATTACAACATAAGCTTACAAAATAAACTGAATACACTTAAAATGCTTAAAAGAAAGGCTTAGAATTAAAATTTAGCTAAAAACATAAAAAAAATGGTGTTTGACTTCGGCTTGGTCTTGGCTCTTTTATAGAAGTCTTCAGCCTTCCTTTGGACTTGAGGGCATGTATGTAGTGAGAGTACAAACAAACTTAAATTTTCCTAAGCAATCCTAGCCCTTGGTTTGCCCTGTACACCATCTCACCATTAAAGGGGACTTCGGGGTTGAGTGAATTCCAAGTGGGAAGGGGTTATAGTGGCAGGGTAAGTGGGGAAAGGTGAGGGGTGAGCTGTAAGGGTACTTGGGAGAGTGGTATTGCAAGAAAACCGTGGGAAAGGGGCGGTTTGATTTTGGCGGGTACGGGGGGTGGGTTGCAGGGTTTAAAAGAGAAGATTGGGGAAGAGGCAAGAGTGCCCCCCCATCTTTCCTTCTCTTTTCATTTCTTTCTTGGCCCCTTTTTCAGTTATAAAGAAGTTTAGAAAGTGGCACAATTGGCCCCTCTGGTTTTATAACAAAAGAAAACAAAGAAGGTTAGGGGTAATTGCAAAACTGGTCCCTGCGTTTTATAACTAAAAGGATTTTTGGAAAATTGCAATTTCAGCCCTTGTGTTTTATTTTTCTCTTTTTCTTTTATAAAACAACTTTCAAACTTGGCATTTTTGGCCCTTTTTATTATTTTTAATTATAAAACAAAGTTTTTAAAATTTACATTTTTGGTCCTTATGTTTTATAAAAAAGGATTGTGGGTTTTTGTTGGGCTTGGGTTTTGTTGTTGGCTTTTAGGGCTTGTTTGGGCCCAAATGAGAGTGGACTGGGCCAGATAAGGTTTAGGCTTAAAGGTTATTGGGCTTTTTTAAGGCCCAATAGAGATACATGCTTAGGTTAATGGGCTTGCTTCAAGCCAAAGGTTATGAAGTGGGTTTTGTGTGTACAATGGCTGAGATTGGCTGTAACTGGGCTAGGATTGGGTCTTCAAAGTCTTCACAGTCTTTGTCAATTGCACACAAATGGGCTGTTGAAATTGATTGAGGGCCCATTTGGTCTTCACAGTCTTTATAAATATACTATTGGGCTTTCCCGGCCCATCAGATGGGTTAAGATTGCATTCAATAGTATTCTTCAGTTCCGGCTCCGGTTTGACTGCTGATTCTTCTGTTTTGACTCTGACTTTGACATTTTTTGGAATCTATTGGCCTGATTTTTGCACAGTCCTTTTCCCATTCGAAGCTCTGTTTTGTATTTTGGCCTTGGTTTTCTGTCTTTTTGTTGAAATCCACATCCTCACAATACAAATGCAAAAAAACCCCAAAAAAAAAAAACCTCCAATAAATATTGGCAGTTTTTGTCTGTTTTTGGTCATTTAAGCTCGTTTTTAGAGGTAAAAGATATGTGTAATTAAGCACTTATCAACTCCCTAAAAGACTATCCCCAATGTATCCTTAGCACCTCGTGCCTCATTGACCTGAGAAAACATGCTTTAAAACGTCAACATAAAGTTGGTGAATTCATAGGTTTATGTAAATATAATGTAGGACCACAAGATTTACAAGTGTATGATAATGCAACAGATGCAAACATCACAAAGTGTAATTACGTTTCCCTAAGCTCATGACACTGAAGCTCGACATGTATGAATTGCAATATAAATTGCCAACATTGCCCTTGATGATGTTCTAACCCACATCATCCCAAATCCGATATGGTATACGTCCGTTGTCCGGCAAACTGGCACAGTGAGTGCTACTCACCCGAACAGGGATGTCAATCCCAAATAGATCTATTTATAACATTCGCGCTCACACAAAGTAATTGACAGTTCATGATAATAAGCACAGTGGGTTATCGCAACTTAGGCAAACATGTAATCATGATAAAATGTACACTTGCGTCCAATTTGTAAAAAAATGCATGTTTCTCACCCTAAAAGTTGTAAATCATTGATGTAGTAAAACATAGGGCTATGAACTCACCTTAGTGAATAATCTGATGTATATGAATCAAGTGAATGGAAACGTCACGGATAAGACCGAATGCAACCTAATTAAAATATTGCCGTATATAACAAATGTACTTAATAATACTACATCACAAGTTATATAGTTACACCACCACCTAATAGTCTTTGGTTTAGTTTAAATGTCAAAACAATGTTAAACCGTACTTTATTGAAAAAAGTGTTTAGTATTTGTATCCTTAAAATAAAGTTTGGTTTCGTCATACAATTGATTGATTGTAAATAAAACATGTTTTAATAAATATTATTGATTTATATATGAAATTCTATAATTTGGTTTAATTTGTTTTTATAAATAGTGCACAAAAGTAAAAATAGTGCATATGGTTTTATAAACCTTATATCTTTATCTTTTAAACTCCGTTTTTCACGTTATTATATCCTGGCTCCGTATTAATAAAATATAACACAATAGAAATTATTTATATTAATAATGCCCCTGATGAACAGTATTATTTAATTTATATAATAAAATTAAATTAAACCGACATTTATAAATTAATCGTTGTAACCTTCCAAATATCATAACTTACACATATTTAATCGTTTTCACTTGTTCTTTTACGAATGGATTCGAATATGAAAATTCCTAATCAAATTTTATATCTATTAATATGGTATTGAGTACTGTTATAGACCAGTAACATAAGTTAAAGATTTATAAAAAAACTTTTATAACATTAATAATTGAAATCGTATTTTAAAATGATCACTGTTCGTTTAATTCGATTTTAGTGATTCCTATGTTCACATTTTCGTATTAAAAAAATCTATCAAAATAATGTATTTATAATGTTTAATCCACTGATGAATAGCAACTTTTACTATTCATAATAATTTATAAAACTATTTTATGTAATTATTTGTATATAACTTGCAAAATGCATAACTTGTTCATTTTAATTCCGTTTTTCGAGTTTCTTACATCCTTGGATTCCTTATGAAGAGCACTATAATTATAAAATATTTATTTTAATATCTCAGATCTGTTGCAGTAAGTATTTATACAAAATAACTTTTATTAAAACACTTTTATACGTTTAATTATTGTAAACTTAAAAATGTCATATCTCCTTCGTTATTGCTCGGGTTTTTCAAGTTTCTTATATGCTTACGATCATTGTGATAAGTACTAATTAAATAAAACATAAAATATATATGTTATTTGACGAAATCAAACAGTAGGTACCAAAACAGTTTACATGTTTTTTGTTTTATAAAACAAGTTTTATACTTCCATTTATTAAGAGCTTTTGTACAATTCTTTTACCAAGTTTTCTATCATATATTTTACATCTATTAAGTCCTCTAAAAGTCCATAACACTTGTCCAATTGAATTCCATGTCCTTGTGATCTTTTTATACATAAACTTGTAATTAACTTTCAATACAAAATAATTTACAAACTAAATTCATAAATCAACTAGTACTTATATTAAGTGTGTATTTCCATTTCATGTATTATTTCATCATTATAATTATAAAATTCGAACCTATATATGCCTTGTAATATCTCATCATTTCATGAAAATAAGCTAGGTAGTGTTTAACATATATAACAAACATGTATAGTAAGAATTATGAATAAATAGAAATGTAACATCTTAAATAGACCTTATAGAAGTGTAGAGGATTGAAGAACACAAGCTTTTACTTAAGCTCAAACCCAAAGAATCAATCACAAGATCAAACCCTAATTAGGAAAACCCTAATTAGTTTCTTGTATGATTCTTGATAAATCACCAACCCAATGCTTCCAATACACTTGAATGACCTTAGATATGCTTAGAATCAATGCTTGAATGCTTGGAATACCTTAGAACCAAAAGAAAAATGAAACCCTAATCTCTATAGTTTGGTCGTGGGTTTTGGCTTATGAAAAGAGAGGATTTTTGTGCTTGGTGAATTGTTTGAAGTATGTAATGAGAGTTAGTATGTAAGACTTTCTTTATATAGTAAGTGGGAAACCTTAAACTACCTAAAATCAAACCATGGGATATAGTGGTTTCAAGTACAAGTGTAAGAAGGATTTTCCTCCTCCCTAGGCATGTACACGGCTCAAATAGGTGTCTAGGGTACATGTGATGTGCCAATTTATGGATACATGGGATACATGGTACTTCTTGTAAGGTTTACAACTTGGAAAGTATGATACTAGTGGGTCTTTGCATTTTATTATCATTGGTAAACCACCTAACCGTGGCCATGAGACTTATTCGGTTCATAAATAAGATAACATTTGTGTATTGGGTTTATAAAAGATTTGATATTTTGTTTTGAGTATAGATAGGTATAGGTGCTTCCGGGTATGCCCGAATGTAATTTATTGCGAAATGTAAGCGTTTTACGTAACCAATAAAAATAAATTATGAAAAGTTATAAATTATACTATTAATAATCATATAACACTTGCTTGATATAAACTTTAACTTGTTTGGTGTCCGTTTACGTTGAACGTTGATTTTTAGTTTACGCGATTTAGCTATAAGATAATAATTAAAAGCGAACGCGTAAAACTCTAAAAATAAATAATGATAATAAATGAAGTCATAAATGACCTAAAAATGTGAAATGTTACAGTCTCCACCCATTAGAAGAGCCTTGTCCTCAAGGCTCAAGTTGCAACACTTGATAAAGGTACAGGTTTAGTGAATAGATGCGAATACTTCTTTTGAAATTGGTCTTCGCGTTCCCATTTGAACTCAGGACCTCTCCTTGAGTTCCATCAAACCTTGAAAATTGGGATACGGCTTTGCTTCAACCGTTTGACTTCTCGATCCATGATCTCTACAGGTTCTTCCACAAAACGGAGCTTGTCATCCACATGGAGTCCTTCCAACGGAACTATAAGATAATAATTAAAAGCGAACGCGTAAAACTCTAAAATTAAATAATGATAATAAATGAAGTCGTAAATGACCTAAAAATGTGAAATGTTATAGTCTCCACCCGTTAGAAGATCCTTGTCCTCAAGGCTCAAGTTGCAACACTTGATGAAGGTACGGGTTTAGTGAAGAGATGCAGATACTTCTTTTAAAATTGGTCTTCGCGTTCCCATGTGAACTCAGGACCTCTCCTTGAGTTCCATCGAACCTTGACAATTAGGATACGGCTTTGCTTCAACCGTTTGACTTCTCGATCCATGATCTCTACAGGTTCTTCCACAAAACGGAGCTTGTCATCCACATGGAGTCCTTCCAACGGAACGGCTAATGGTTCGTCGAAGTAACATTTCTTCAAGTTGGATACATGAAATGTATTGTGAACTCTGCTCAACTCTTGAGGAAGCTCAAGCTTGTAAGCAATAGATCCGACCTTTTCCAGCACCTTGAAAGGTCCAACATATCTAGGGTTTAACTTCCCCCGTTTTCCAAAACGTACGACCCCTTTCCAAGGTGAAACTTTGATCATAACCCTATCCCCAACTTGAAACTCCATTGGCTTACGCTTTAAATCAGCGTAACTCTTTTGTCGGTCACGAGCGGCTTGCATTCTCTGCTTGATCTGAATGACCTTCTCAGTTGTCTCCTGGACCATTTCTAGACCGGTGAGTTGAACTTGTCCGACCTCGGCCCAACAAACAGGTGAACGACACTTCTGTCCGTAAAGTGCCTCGAATGGTGCAGCCTTGATGCTAGCATGATAACTGTTGTTGTAAGAAAACTCAACTAGTGGAAAATGTCTAACCCAACCATTTCCAAAGTCGATCACACAAGGCACATTAAAAAAAGAAAAGGCATATCCTCGAGAGTTTGGATAGTTCTCTCGCTCTGTCCGTCGGTTTGTGGATGGTACGCAGTACTCATATCCATGTTAGTACCCAAGGCCTTCTGAAGTGATCTCTAGAAATTCGATGCGAACCTAGGGTCACGATCACAAATGATTAAGACAGGTATTCCATGCCTCGTGACTACCTCCTTCAGGTACATTCTCGCCAATTTCTCCATGGAATCAGTTTCTCTCATTGGTGTAAAGATTGCAGACTTAGTAAGTCGGTCAACAATCACCCAAATGGTGTCATATCCTTGCGATGACTTAGGAAGCTTTGTGACAAAATCCATGGTGATATTATCCCACTTCCATTAGGGTATCTCAGGTTATACTAACAAACCCGATGGCCTTTGGTGTTCCGCTTTGACTCTAGAATACGTCAAATATTTGCTAACATAGGTGGCGATGTCGGCCTTCATATTGGGCCACCAATATAGCTTTTTCATGTCCTGGTACATCTTGTCAGAACCCGGATGGATGGAGTATTTTGATTTGTGGGACTCGTGCATGATCACAGTTCTCAAGTCACCATAACATGGCAACCAACTCTTTCTGTTTAAGCATAAGGTTCCGTCAGCGCAGGGTTCCAACTTTTCCCTTGCTATATCCTTCCTGATCATACCACCTACATCTTCGTTCTTGAGATTCTCTGGTTTCTGTGCTTCGATCTGAGCATTCAAGATTTGTTTGGGAAGATCCAAACCAATAGTCATCACTAAGGCTCGAACTTTTAATGGTTTAATTCGCTCTTTCTTGCTCAAAGCATCAACAACAACATTTGCTTTCCCCGGGTGATAACGAATCTCACAATCGTAATCACTGAGCAACTCTAACCAACGACGTTGCCTCATATTCAACTCCTTTTGGTCAAGTATGTGGTGTAGGCTCTTATGATCTATGAACACCATACACTTGGTTCCATACAAGTAGTGCCTCCAAATTTTAGAGCAAATACCACTGCACCAAGTTCCAAATCATGGGTAGTATAATTTTTCTCATAAATCTTCAGCTGTCGTGATGCATAAGCAATCACCTTCTCATTTTGCATCAATACCGCACCCAATCCTTTATGTGACGCATCACAATAAACAATAAATTTCTCAGCTCCTTGAGGGAGAGCTAAGATGGGTGCGCTACATAACTTATGCTTCAATGTCTGAAAAGCTGCTTCTTGCTTGTCACCCCATTCAAAGGCGACTTTCTTCTGAGTGAGTTTGGTCATTGGCTTAGCGATTTTTGAAAATCCTTCAATGAATCTTTGGTAGTAACCGGAAAGACCTAAAAATTGACGAATCTCCGATGGAGTCTTAGGAGATGCCCAATCTTTTATGGATTCAATCTTGGCGGGATCCACGTGAATGCCTTGACTATCAATCACATGGCCGAGAAACTATACCTTAGGAATCCAAAATTCACATTTAGAGAATTTAGCTTAAAACTCCTCCTTCTTAAGCAATTCCAGAATTTCCTTAAGATGCTCTTCATGCTCCTTCTTGTTCTTTGAATAAATTAGTATAACATCGATAAAGACAATTACAAACTTATCCAAGTATGGTTTGCACACTCGGTTCATGAGGTCTATGAATACTGCAGGTGCATTTGTCAAAACAAATGGCATCACGTGGAAATCGTAATGACCATACCGAGTCCTAAATGTCGTCTTCGGAATATCCTCTTCTCGTACTCTAAGTTGATGATATCGCGACCGCAAGTCTATCTTCGAATAAACACTGGATCCTTGTAGTTGATCAAACAAATCATCAACCCTTGGGAGAGGATAACGATTCTTTACCGTCAGCTTATTCAATTCCCGGTAGTCAATGCACATCCGAAATGATCCGTCCTTCTTTTTGACAAACAAGACCGGAGCTCCCCAAGGTGAGGATCTGGGTCTTATAAAGCCATTGTCAGATAGTTCTTGCAGTTGTTCCGACAACTCTTTCATTTCGGAAGGAGCTAATCAATAGGGTGCTCATGCTACAGGTGCAGCACCGGGCATCAAATCAATTTAGAATTCCACTTGTCGAGTCGGTAGAAGACCTGACAAATCTTCAGGAAATACTTTGGGAAAATCTCGAACGATTGATACGTCCTCAAGTCGCTTCTCCCTCGACTTGTCTTCAGTCTCCTTCGTAGTAACATGTGCCAAAAAGATATTATGTCCTTTCAACAAATATTTATGAGTTTTGGTGCACGAAATGATGCTCAAACGAGTCCCGTTTCCCTGATTACTTTCGTCACCATAAACAATTAAGGTTTCATTTCCACAGGGAATACGAATGATCTTCTCGGCACAATCAATGACAGCGTGGTACTTTGACAACCAATCCATACCAATTATGGCGTCGAAGCTACCAAGTTCTACGGGCATTAAGTTGATGTTGAATAGATAGTCTAAGAAGTTTAATGTATAACCCCGGATGTTAGTGTTTATCCTAATTATTTTCCCGTCAGCTAGTTTAACATCGTAATAATGGTCTAATGTAGTTGGTGTGATATCAATTAGGGAACTAAATGTAGTAGATACAAAACTTCTATCGGCACCAGTATCAAATAAGATAGAAGCATAGCGGTCGTTTAGAAGGAACGTACCCGTAACGACGTTAGAGTCCGGGTTTGTTCCCGTATTGCCCACCACATAAACCTTGGTTGGTGCATTGCCATTCCCACGTTGATTGCCACGGTTTCCATTCTTCAGCTTTAGGCAGTCTTTCTTGAAGTGCCCCTGAGCACCACACTCATAACAAGTGATAGCATTCTAAGTTGTCCCGAAGTTCCCACGAGTGTTATTATTACCATTGGGACCAGAACTCCTACAGTCACGAGCCAGATGACCAATCTTCTTGCACTTATTACACCTGGGAGCACATGGACCTTTGTGGTGATAGTTTCAATTTTTAAAAAAAAAAAAACACAAGGCTATGACCTGTGTCTCCCTCCTTCTCACCAGGCTAGCAGTGTAAGCCCTCCCATGTTTCTATCTCTTGTTTTGTTGTTGGTACCCCTGATTATTTCCAGCATTAAACTCCAACTTCCTCTTCTGCTCAACTTGCCTTTCAGTAATAGTGAGGACTTTTTGATCCATCTGATCATTGACAAACTCAATTGCTTTCTCCATCGTATTGGGTTGATATGACATTAAATTTCCCCGAATCATATCAGGAAGTCCACCAACATATTTCTCAACTTCTTCTGATTCCTCGTGGAACATCCTACTACACATCAGTGCAAGCTCTTGAAAACGCAGAGTGTAACTTGCGACATCGGTACCTTTTACTTTTAGGTTCCAGAGCTCAATTTCTAACTTCTTGATTTCACCCCTTGGGCAGTATTTGACTGTCATCATCTTCTTTAGTGCCTTCCAGTCCATAGCATAAGCAACATCTTGAGTAACAGTCTTCATGTGGGAGTTCCACCATGTTAGAGCATTTCCAAGGAAAGTGCATGTAGCAAACTTAACTTGGTTCTCCACAGCACAGTTGCTGATATGGAACACTGATTCCATCTTCTTGAACCATTGTGATAGCACAACCACTCCTTCAGTACCCTTAAAAGTAAGGGGCTTGCAATTCAGAAAATCCTTGTACGTACACTCACGGGGAGTGCGTACAGTTCCTCTAATTCCAGTTTTAGAATTGTGGCTTCCGTCGCCATGACCATTAGTGCTATTTCGAAGAGTTTCATGATTAGCAAGTGCCGCAGACACTCTTGCTTCGATTAGTTGCTCAACAGCAGCAGCTGTCATAGGGGTAGCAGCCGCAGCAGCAGCCCTTGCAGCAGCAGCAACAGCCCTTGCAGTAGCAGAGGATCTTCTTGGCGGCATATTGTTCTAATCACAACAATATAAAACACGTGAGTTTTCATAAACATTTATTGACGATATACTAATTTATTCAAAGGACAAGAAAGAGCATGAAGAACATCTTAAGGCAATTCTGGAATTGCCTAAGAAAGAGGAGTTGTACACTAAATTCTCTAAATGTGAATTTTGGATTCCTAAGGTACAAATTCTCGGCCATGTGATTGATAGTCAAGGCATTCACATGGATCCTGCCAAGATCGAAACCATAAAAGATTGGGCATCTCCCAAGACTCCTACGGAGATACGACAATTTTTAGGTATTGCCGGTTATCATCGGAAATTCTTTGAAGGATTTTCAAAAATTGCTAAGCCAATGACCAAGCTCGTGCCATAACATAATGATAGCTATGAATATGACATGAAAATGTAAACCTAGGCAGAACTACCAGCGCCCTCAGGATCATCTGCATGAGTCTGATCTCTAGCCTAAAGTGCCTGAATCCTTGCCCCCCCCACCCCCCCCCCCCCCCCCCCCCCCCCCCCCCCCCCCCCCCCCCCCCCCCCCCCCCCCCCCCCCCCCCAGCCCCCCCCCCCCCCCCCCCCCCCCCCCCCCCACCCCCCCCCCCCCCCGTAATGCCGCTGATAACTGTCCCTGTAGTGATGAAACATGTGCAATCAATGTTGTCATCAGTGACTCCTGTGAGGCGATATGGTAATCCTCCATCTGGGTATGAGTCTTATATGCTTGCAGTTCATAGTGAACTGCCGAACTCAACCCAACAGAATGTGTCAAAGCCTCTCGGGAAATGAGGGCCTCCTGATGTAACAGTCTGCATCTCAAAAAAAATTGAGAACTATCTATCCTCGACCAAATCCCCATCCCAACTCTCTGAAATAACTGAGTCTCCTATCCTGATATCCTCTATACAACATAAATATCCTTGAGACCTGCCTGAAACGCAGCAAGCACGGTCACTATAGCATTGACCCCCTCAAGGGTCGTGGGTGCTACCTCCTCAACAGCCTCTGTCGGGTCTACCCAAACATCCCTAATGCCATAGCCGAACTCCTCGGCTCTCTGACGTCTGATCTCGGCATCCATATTGCCGATAAACCCATAATTTGCTCTATGACCTCCAGTAGGTCTAGGAGCAGCTGTCGAACTCTCCCCCATCTCATACCTCGATGTGGGAGCAGTTGGACATATCCTCTTATGAGGTGGTAACTCGGCCTTGGGATGTTCCACCCTACGTCGACTGGTGGTGGTAAGAATAGTGAGGCTGGTCGTGGTGGTAGGTGGGTGATATGTTATGGATAACTGGTAATAGAGTGGGTACATGTTGTGTAAACGTAGTGATGATGGTGGATGTGGTTAGTGGTGGTGGAGGGAAGACTGAGGTAATGGAGAAAGACCAAGTGATAGTGGAGATGGTGGTGGTGATGGTGGTGTAGGTGCGGCAACATACTCAGCAATACGTGCCTCTATGGATGGTGACATAGGTGGCTCAAGTCTGACAGTCTTTCGTCCCCTACAGAGATGTGTCTGAGCAAAGGGGACCTTAATTTGAGCTGATCTGGGTGTAGGTGCAGACTCATCCGTCTCAAATGCCTCTGTATCCCCAGCTGAGGGAACAGGGTCAACAACAGGTACAGCAGAAGAGTCGGCCCGAGCTAGGTGCTCCTCCTCCTCGTCATCATCCTCGTCCTCAAAGGGCTCCTCATCCTCATCATCAGTATCATCATCATCGTCATTATCATTGTAGGGCTCATCCTCACCATCCCCTCCATCAGCAGATAGTCAGCATGATCCTCCTCGGGGTCCTCCTCTAGATCCTCATCCGGATCGGAGTCTGCCACATAGCCTGGTGACAAGGTGGTAGGTGAGGCCTCAGCAGGTAGAGGCTGGTCCTCCAAGGGTGCCTCAGCATCGGATGGCACTAAGTACTTGGGGTACTCAGGCTCAGGTACGTATGGTACCTCAACAGGTGAAGGTAGGTGCTCAGGACCGGCACGTAATCGGGAGAAGGTGGGTGCTCAGGTCATGGCACATAGTCCGGAGATGGCAGGGCTACCGGCTGCATGGGGAGTCCATCGTATCCATATACGATGACTCGTGGAGAACCTCCATTAGACAACTCCTCATCAGCTCCCCAGAAGACTCTCCCTGGCTCAGAATCAGTGTAGACAAATGTGTAGGTGACTGTGGATGAAGAAGACATGACAGGATCTGTAACACTCAAACAGACTTTACATTAGTACATATATAAGACTAATAAAAATATACTTAATATATTATAAACACGTATGTGAATCCTGCAGCATCTAGTATACTCCCCAATGCAAACAAGTACTGAAAAAGTGAATGTCCACATGAAATCCCTTTGTAGATACAATGTTTAAAATGTTTATGCCAAAGTAAAAAAACATTCGACATGGTTCTCTAAACCTTGGCTCTAGATACCAACTGTAACACCCCCCAAAAGGGTCAGCAGGCGGCATAATGAGTCCGAGAACGTTACTTCATAGATTCAATGCACAAGATATGAAAACAACCTCTAAAAGAGTCGTTTAAAATACGATACATTAGATTTATTGAAATTGTTTATTACAAAGCGCAACGGCTTAAATTGTTCAACATTTGATGACAAAGATTTTAGATCATAACAATTATCCCAAAATGTAATGACTCGAATCTTTAATGCATGACTCCCCAAAAGACTATCCCTAATGTATCCTTAGCACCTCGTGCCTCATTGACCTGAGAAAACATGCTTTAAAACGTCAACATAAAGTTGGTGAATTCATAGGTTTATGTAAATATAATGTAGGAAACCGCAAGAATTCCAGTTAACGTTTCCAAAGCTCATGACACTGAAGCTGATACATGTATGAATTTTGGCAATAAAAATTTATCCAACATTGCCCTTGATGAATGTTCTAACCCGTCAACATCCCAATTTACATGGTATCATCGTTTCCAGCAAACCGGCACAGTGAGTGTTACTCACCCGAACGGGGATGTCAATCCCAAATAGATCTATTTATAACATTCGCGCTCACACCAAGAATTGAACAGATGCATGATCATAGGCACAGTAGTAAACGCTACTTAGGCAAACACGTAATCATGATAAAATATACACTTGCGTCCAATTTGTAAAACAATGCATGTTTTTCATCCCAAAAGTTGTAAATCATTGATGTAGTAAAACATAGGGCTATGAACTCACCTTAGTGAATAATCTAATGTATATGAATCAAGTGAATGGAAACGTCACGGATAAGACCAATTGCAACCTAATTAAATATTGTGTCCCAGATATAGTACATTTTACAAATAATACACATCACAATTAAATAGTTACACACCACCTAATTGTCCTTTTTTAGTTTTAAATGACAAAACAATGTTTAAAACCTTACTATAGTAGAATAATTGATTTGTATTATGTATCTGGTAAAATACAGTGTGAGTTTTCTCTTATAAAATGATTATTTTGTTAATAATACATGTTTTAATATTATTATTGTATTAAATAAAAAAATAATATACTTGGTTTTAATGTTTTTAATAAAATATTTCACAGAAAGTAAAAAATAGTGCCATAGGTTTTATAAACCTTATATCTTTATCGTTTAAACTCCGTTTTCACGTTATTTATATCCATGGCTCCGTATTAAGAAAATATATCAAAATATTATATTAGAATTTTAGCCCCTGAAGAACAGAAGTTATTAATTGATTTTATAAAATTATAAAAAACTACTTTTATATAATTAATCGACTTAACCTTCCAAAAGCCCTTAAATTACTCATATTAAATCCGTTTCGCTGTTCTATATACGTATGATTCCGTAATTTGAAAAGTCTAATCAACTATTAATATAAATACGGTTATGATACGAATGAACAGTAACAGTAAGTGAAAGTTTATAAAAATACTTTTTATAACTTTAATTATTGAAATCTTATTTTAATTGTATCTCGTTCGTTTTAATTTGGTTTTTAGTGATTCCCATGTTCACGTTTTTGTATTAAGAAAATATATCAAAATATTATATTTATAATGTTTAATCCACTGATGAACAGTAACTTTTACTATTCATAATAATTTATAAAACTATTTTTATGTAATTATTTGTATATAACTTGCAAAATGCATAACTTGTTCATTTTAATTCCGTTTTTCGAGTTTCTTACGTCCTTGGATTCCTTATGAAGAGCACTATAGTTACAAAATATTTATTTTAATATCTCAGATCTGTAACAGTAAGTATTTATACAAAATAACTTTTATAAAAACACTTTTATACGTTTAATTATTGTAAACTTAAAAATGTCATATCTCCTTCGTTATTGCTCGGTTTTTCAAGTTTCTTATATGCTTACGATCCTTGTAATAAGTACTAATTAAATAAAACATAAAATATATATGTTATTTGACGAAATCAAATAGTAGGTACCAAAACAGTCGCTTGTTCTTTATATGTATGGATTCGTATTTGAAAATTCTAATCAAATTTTATATTTTTAATATGGTTTAGTACTGTTATGAACAATAACAGTAAGTGAAAGTTTATAAAAATACTTTTTATAACTTTAATTATTGAAATCGTATTTTAATTGTATCTCGTTCGTTTTAATTCGGTTTTTAGTGATTCCTATGTCCACGTCTTCATAATTAAAAGCTCTATCAAAATATTATATTTATAATGTTTAATCCACTGATGAACAGTAACTTTTACCATTCATAATAATTTATAAAACTATTTTTATGTAATTAATTGTATATAACTTGCAAAATGCATAACTTGTTCATTTTAATTCCATTTTTTGAGTTTCTTATGTCCTTGGATTCCTATGAAGAGCACCATAATTATAAAACATTTATTTTAATATCTCATATCTGTAACAGTAAGTATTTATACAAAATAACTTTTATAGAAACACTTTTATATGTTCAATTATTGTAAACTTAAAAATGTCATATCTCCTTCGTTATTGCTCTGTTTTTCAAGTTTCTTATATGCTTACGATCCTTGTGATAATTACTAATTAAATAAAATTTAAAATATATGTGTTTACACACGAATTCAAAAAGAAAGGTAACAAAACAGTTTGTGGGTTTATGATTTCTAAAATAAGTTTTATACTTCCATTTATTAAGAGCTTTTGTACAATTCTTTTACCAAGTTTTCTACCATATATCTTACCTATATCAAGTCTCTTAAAAGTCCATAACACTTGTCCAAATGAAATCCATGTCCTCATGATCTTTTTATACATAAACTTGTAATTATCTTTCAATACAAAATAATTCACAAACTAACTCATAAATCAACTAGTACTTATATTAAGTGTGTAATTGCATTCAATATATTATTTCATCATTATACTTATAAAATCCGAATCTATATATGCCTTGTAATATCTCATAAATCATAAAAATACATCTAGGTTGTGTTTAACATATATAACAAGCATGCACACATAATTAAATGAATGAGTAGAAATGTAAAACTTCAAATAGACCTTATAGGAGAGATGTAGGATGATAAACACAAGATAAAAACCCTAGCCAAGCTTCCAAATCCAAAACCCTAATCTAGAAAACCCTAAATAGGTTTTCTTGATTAATCTTTGTTAAACCCAAATACAAGCTTGCAATACCCTTGTGTAACCTTAGATATGCTTAGAATGAACCCTTGTATGCTTAGAATACCTTAGAACCAAAAGAAAACTGAAACCCTAATCTCTATAGTTTGGCCGTGGGTTTTGGCTTATGAAAAGAGAGGGTTTTTGTGCTTGGTGAATTGTTTGAAGTAAGTAATGAGAGATAGTATGTAAGATTTTCTTTATATAGTAAGTGGGAAACCTTAAACTACCTGAAATCAAACCATGGGATATAGTGGTTTCAAGTACAAGTGTAAGAAGGCTTATCCTCCTCCCTAGGCATGTACACGGCTCAAATGGGTGTCTAGGGTACATGTGATGTGCCAATTTATGGATACATGGTACTTCTTGTAAGGTTTACAACTTGGAAAGTATGATACTAGTGGGTCTTTGCATTTTATTTCTTTGTGTAAACCTCCTAACCGGCAATGAGACTTATTTGGTTCATAAATAAGTTAACTTTTGTGTATTGGGTATAAAAGTGGGTATTTGTTTTGAGTATAGATAGGTATAGGTGCTTCCGGGTATGCCCGAATGTAATTTATTGCGAAACGTAAGCGTTTTACGTAACCAATAAAAATAAATTATGAAAAGTTATAAATTATATTCTTAATAATCATATAACACTTGCTTGATGTAAACTTTAACTTGTTTGGTGTCCGTTTACGTTGAACGTTGATTTTTAGTTTAAGCGATTTAACTATAAGATAATAATTAAAAGCGAACGCGTAAAACTCTAAAAATAAATAATGATAATAAATTAAGTCGTAAATGACCTGAAAATGTGAAATGTTACAATATGTCCATTAATAGAAATTTTAAATGTTCAAAGTCACTTGGTTAATATTAATGTAAAAAGCCCAAGTAAAATGTACACGCACTAAATATAGTGTCAATGCACAAATGAACGACTGCCCTTATATATAAATATTATGCAAATTCCTGAATAGTGAAATAAGAGGTTGGCCGACCTCTAATAGCGCTACCCATAATATCTACACTCCTGAATAGTGGATCACAATAAGTACGTATAAATTGGGTAAGAACAGGAACCCAATGGGGAGACTTGAATAGGTCAGGGGAAAGAACAGGATCCCACACACCTAACAATATATCTATGCACCTTACGTATTCACACAGAATACGCAAAGTCTCGTTTTAATAAAAGTCACACGTATTAAAAATATAATACGTGAAGTTTAATATTAACCAAGTCTTACATATTATAAATAATATGTGAAGTCCAACAATGTACAAATCATACGTACACCATAAGATAATACACGAAGTCTCAATTTAGTAAAGTCATGCGTATATAAAAATAGTACGCAAAGTCATAATGAGGCAAATGAAGGATTTAAAAATCAGTTCATAGTATGCAATAATCCCTAAAATAGAGAGCAGTAAAACGGGGATCTTGCGAATACTCAAAAGCACTTATAAAGTTTAAAAGTACTTCAAATAGTCCAATATGGTTCAAAATGTCCAAAATGTCCAAATAGTCCAAATAGTCCAAAATGCTCAAAAATGTCCAAATAGCTCAAATAGTCTAAATAGCTCAAATAGTCCAAAGTAGTTCAATAAGTCACGCGCATATAAAATAATTTGCAAAGTATGATCAAATATTTCATAAATCATTAACATTCATGAAAATCACCCCAAAAACATATAAAATATTTAGAAAGAAGGGGCCGTGAACTCACCTTAAAAAGGTAGTATACGAGTACGAGAACGACGTTAACCAAGAAACGACCTAGGAACCCAACGAATGCGTGTCTCTACAATCGACCTATAAACAGAATGTGACACCTATTAGACTCCCAACAATATGCTCAGACTCGTCAAAAAATATTGTTAAGTCAAAAATACTAGTTTCGTCGTTAAATAACACTTTATGCTTATTGTCTCAAAAACTCAAAATTGTCCCAATTTCTAAGTAGTAACGGACAACCGAATTACCAAGTTAAACTTGCCCACTGGTCAAGCACTTCCAATATATCAAAATAAAATGTCTTAGGTGTCTCCTAGATTTTTTGCGGATTTTATAAAAGTCTTTTACCTAATCTATTTGACCGGACTCAAAAATGGTCAAATCTGGACATATAAAAGTATTTTAATGATCAGAGGGTCTAAACCAAGGTTATTTGAGTTAGGCCAATGGAAGACTCTAAATAACCCTTACAAGTATCTCCCACATCAGTTTCAAGTATAGATTTATCCTAGTTTATGATTTCTAGTCATTTTAGCACAAGGGTTGAAACGAGATTTTTGGGCAAATTTGACACCTTTCACCATTTTGCAAATTTCACTAACCAAACTACCTCTTATTTTTACAAATCTTACATTTCTGGAAATTAGACTCAAATTACTTGATTTTAGAATCTTGAACCATGTCAAAACACTTATTTATCATTAATTTACACCACAATCAATATGACATAAAAATGAATTAGTGAGCTGATTGAAATTACCTTTGACTAAAACAATTACAACCACCAACCATACATGCAAAAACAATTCCACTAACACCCACAATCATTTTATATGTGTCTTAACTCTATTTTGATCCAAAAATCTCAGAAAATAACTCAAAAGAAACTTTTTTAAATTATACAAGGTTATTGGAAAACAATGGAACAATTCCTTATAAAGAAGAGGAAAGGTTGTGATGATAGTTACAACAAGAATCAACCAAGCTTTGTACTAGCACTAATTTCTCCCAACCAAGACTTGCAAGAAATCCTTTTTACACCATGATATTCATACCCATAAACCCTTTAACATTTCAATATAACCCTTGATCTTAATATATTTGATGATTGTTCTTGAAAAGTTTTAACTAATGAACTAGTAAACCATCACTTCAACCCAACTAATAAATCTCACGTCGTCGTGTCTCTACGCGAGCTACTCTAGGTCCTTTAGAGTCTTTATTTAACCCTTATACAATAACCATAGATATCAAAACCAGACCCTTAATGAGTGATTTAGAGATCTTTATATCTTTAGAACTAGAACTATGCATATGCGCGATAGCAGTTCAATCTTGAGTAGAATTTTAACAAAGAAAAATTATATGATTCTTATGATGATCGCGCTTGGGTGGACTAATTGGACAGCAAAAGGCCGAGGGGAAAAACTCCCCGGTCCATCTGGACTCCCTCCGCCCCGCCCTTCCACCCCCCCCAAGTGTACTTGTAATCTATACCCATAACCCCCCCCCACCCCCCCATCCCCCCCCCTTAGTGCATAGATTCGGTTCCACATAATAAAAAATTTTTAGATTTTTAATACATAACCCAACCCCAATCGTATTCCCCCCCCCCCATCCCCTCCCTCCGCTCAACCGGACATAAAGTGCTTTCTCATAACTTCCTATTAACAAATATCCCACACAGACTCCCAAACACAACCCCCCCCTGAAACCCTGCTACCCCGCAAAAGGTGGGTAATTCTTTCTTGATATTAACATTAGATGATAGATAAGTGGTGGGCAACAGATGACGGAGAGAGGAGAGGAGACAGAAGGCATGCATTTAGATGAAACATGTGTCCATGTTTAAGTCCATAAGATGACACATATCAAAATGAGTTGTTAACACCACATGGACACAATGTCAATGTGATCCATACGTTTTTAATAAAGAAAAAAAAGGTAGAAATGGTGTTGTTTTTGTGAAAAACTTAGAATAAGTAGGTAGTTTTAGGGCCAACAAATATAGACGTAAAATATTGTAAGAGTTTAGGCGTAACCAAGAGAAAGAGTAAATGATAAAAATAGAATTATAACATATGGGACACTTATGTAAAATAATAAAAATACGTAGGGCATGTAGACTAATATGTAGTCTAAAGTCGGGTTCATATTTAATGTACGTTTTCTGACGTTCGCGGGATAACCTATCCGGTTACTCGTAAAAATATAAAATAAAAATATATAGTAAATGTACGAGGTTAAATAATAACCTAAAATTAAATATGGATCATTGGTCAAAGGCACGCTCGTAGTCGAGGTTAAATGAAAAGACAATCAAGCTCAAAATGACCCGACAAGCACAAAATAATTTACACAAGTAAGTTTGGTCAAAGATGTTATAAAAACTCGAATGGTTGTTAACCTGAGCTTGACGGTTGTCACATCCTTCCCCCATTAGAAAGAATCCCGTCTGAGATTTGGTTCGACTTGGCCAATCATTGCACTCGAAAATAGGTGTGTGTACTTGCGCTTGATCTCGTCCTCTTGCTCCCACATGAACTCGGAACCTCTTCACGAATTTCATCAAACTTTAATGATAGAATTAGGACACCCTCGCCTTTAGTTCTCTTGCTTCATGGTCCCATAATTTATAATGGTAATCTCATGCTAATCTCCGCGACGATTGTCACCACCCTGAGATTGTCAATTATTTCTAATTCCCCTAGAGGAATGACAAGCATTTTATCAGTTAAGCACCTCTTCAAGTTTGTGACATGGAATACATTGTGAATTCCACATAGCCCTTGCGACAGCTCAAGATGATAAGCTACTTGTCCGACTCTACGTAGTACCTTGAAATGTCCAGTGTATCGAGGGTTCAACTTGCCTTGCTTCTCAAAACGTATCTTTCCCTCTCGATGTCCTAAGTAACTTTGTCACAAGATCCATCGTGATCTTTTCCCATTTATTGATAGCTTCAATCTTTACAAAGTTGATATGAAACCTCTTTGTATTGACTACGTGACCGAGAAATTATACTTCTCAAAACCAAAACTCACATTAGGAGAAGTTGGCGTACCATTTCTCATTCTTTTAAGAAACCTTATCATGATATCTAATTTTTGTTAATGTTCTTCGTTACTTTATAAGTAGATGGGAATATCATCAATGAACACAATCACAAACTTGTCTAAGTAGAGTCTACACATCTTGTTCATCAGGTCTATAAATACAGTCGGTGCATTAGTTAACCCAAAGGGGGCATGAATAGGAATTTGTAATGCATGTACCACATATTAAATGTTGTCTTATGGTGTCTTCTTCCTTGACTCTTATCTGGTGATATCGTAAACGTAGATCAATCTTCGAAAATAAAGTTTCTCTTGCAGTTGATCGAATAGGTCGTTTATTCAAGGAAAAGGGTATTAGTTCTTGATGGTTAATTTGTTCAACTCCCTGTAATCGATATATGTGCGCATCAAACCGTCATTCCTTTTTAATGAAAAGCACTAGTGCATTAAAAGGTAATGAAATCGATCTTATCAATCCTTTGCTCATAAGTTCTTGTAGTTTCTTGGACAACACTTGCATTTCCGATGGTGTTAAATGATATGGTGCCTTAACTACCGGTGCCGCTCCCGGCACTAGGTCGATCCAAAACTCGACTATCCTAGTTGGAGAGAGTCTAGATAAATATTATGGAAAGACCTCGATATGATTCCTTTCTATCATAATATTTTGGATATTCTTCACATCGGCTCCTTTGTCCAATATATGTGTCAGGAATGTGACACAGTCCTTCTCCATGTATTTTCTCATTTTGATGGTCGACACTAGCTTTAAGTCATTTCCAGACTTATCTCCTTATACCACTTGGATCCTTTCGCTTTTTAAAGGGATTCGAACGATTTTTCACGAAGCAATCATCTTTTGCTAAAACTCTTGTCCACCAATCCATCCATACTACTATGTCGAAGCTTTTTAGATTTTAAATCAATTGACGGCCTAAATTATTGTAAAACAATTCATATCCGCTCTAGGTTTGTAGAGCATATAGGTACAGTAATTAGTTTTCAAGATTCGTTCCTAGGTTGCGCGTGTTTCTTTTTGGAGACATGGTTTTAGAATTAGTCCAAAGACATTTATTTGACCTAACACTTGATCAAAGTATGATTTGAGTACGTATATAACTTGACAAAATCATGATAGCATTTATGTAAAATAGATGCCAGATCTCTTAGTTTTATGTCAGGTTAAAGATAATTTCTTTTTCAACGATGCATCATTCAAAATGATTGCCACGTTAGTTTAAAAGCTCGACCAATCCTTCCTCGAATAAATGCCGTAACCCTTCTCCTCTGCTTTGGTCCCGGCGCACAAGTTTTCAGCATAAATTGTAATAAAAGAGTTTTAATAAAATAGTTCAAGTAGTGTATAATAAAGATTTTAAAATTTTAAAATCGTAATTGGCAAGCGTAATGAGATTGACACAAACAAACTTATACATTAAGAACGTTTTTCAAAAGGTGGTTTGAATAATAATATCCAACAATATTTGTGATTTAGATGGACCTTATAGTACATATGTTTTGATATCCAACCCATGCAATCATTTGAAAGCTATTAAAGCATCACGCTTTTTAAAAGGTATTTAAGAAAACATTTCGCATATGCACATTTTTGGTTACAAAGGACTTTGACTCATTCAAATTAGTACCATCTCCGAAACACGAACACTAGGAAGAAAATTGTTGTCATGGTTACACCATTAATCCATCTATCAAATATAAGGTTCTCATTCTCGTATCAATCCTTTTAATTCAAAAGGAGTCTTTTAGGCGATGGCCATTGATGTGTCGTTATGTAGGTGTTATTTTATGTATCAAGTTTTACTATTTATTTTATGCCGACTATACCTAAAAATAACACTTTAACGGGCAGTGTACCCGGTCAAATGGAGTTTCGTGGTAAGTAGGGTGTCGATCACTGAGAGTGGAAGTTAACTCTTAATTCTACTGGTATTTTATCTATCTAGTTTTGATACTAATCTAACCTAATTATTCTAATTAAACCTAAACTAACGCAGGGGGGGTTTCAGCCTGAGAGACTGGCACGCGTTTAGTTCTAATTATCCTAAGGTGATGGCAAATAACGTACACAAGTGAATTAACCTCAAAGATAAGGAAAGATGTTTTTGTCACCAATTCCTTAGGAAAAAAGCTTCATTTGCCAGTTTAATTAATAAATAAGCTTGATATTGTCTATTCGTGCAATGATTGTATTAATTCGTTGGTGGTATATCATTCCAAAATTAGGTGGATGTTCTCCCTAGACTCGAGGTTTGTCGCTAGTTAATCCTATCACAATTAACCTAAACTCGCATAATCGTTGATTATAATTTATCTAGGAAACTATATTGGTGGTTATATTGAATCCTAGCTTATAGAGGCTTTACCAACTTACTACTTAATGGAAATTCATATACTAGTAGTCCACACCCACTTAACTACCTATGGAAAGAGGACGTTATGTGTAATCCTAAGTCACCGGCTTAGTCTACCTATCCACTTAACCATAGATCGAAACAGGGTTTTCTATTGGTGATCCTATTAGTCTAGCTATATAAATAAGCGTTATATGTTTCTATCCCGGACTCTTAGTGTTAGAAACAAAAAAGTCTCAGTCACTAGTAGTTATTTAGCATTTACTAGCTCGTTAATTAATGATATTTAATGTAATCGGGCCGACAAAAAAAAGCACGAAAAGCCCATCTAAAGGCTCATATGGCTGGCCCCTTAGAGGGTTATATATATCCCTTCACTTGTCTAGGTTTAGACCAAGTGATGATCTCTGTAAACACAAAACACATATATCTTGTAAGTTTAATCATCCTTCATTATTTTCTTTCTTTTCCGGTTTCTCTCTTGATCTTTAAACCTCAATCTTTCTTGTGAGATGAATAATTATTAGAACCATCAATTGGTATCAAGAGCCTAAGTGGTAGGTGTTTTGATCTTGTGTATTATAAAAAAAAACTATTCACGACACTGTTCACGGTACTGTTCACGACAATGTGCACGGTACTATTCACGACATTGTTCACGGTACTGTTAATCGGGTACTATTCATTGCAAAAAAAATTGGCTTATTTTTTTAAAAAACTTTTGGCTAGTTTTTTTTTTAATTTCGGTTTATTTTAAAAAATAACTTTCGGTTGATTTTTTTAAAAAAAACAAGGGATTCGGCATATTTTTTAATAAAGGAGGAGATCTATATTTTTGGGAAGTAAATACTTGTTTCCTAAAATCATGGGATTTGATTTTATCCTAGTGGCGGTTAATTGTAGGAAGTAAATATTTGGTTTCCTAAATTTAAAGGATATAAACACTTACTATTTTTGGAAATTATATCCTTGTTCTTTTTTTCCTTCTACGTATCTCAACATTAATTCATTATTGTTTTACGGTTTCTTCTTGATTTTGTAAAATCCCGCGAAAGATACGATTCTTTTTCTTCCGTTCTAATCAGATTTGTAAAATCCCGTAAACATTAATTGATTTCAATCAAACACAAACAACCACTCAAGATCCGTTCATATCTCTTACAAGATGGCAACAACTGATAAAGAATCAAGTGCAGCTGGTATGGATAACCGTCCTCCTATGTTGGAGGAAAGTGACTTTGAGTCTTGGAAGATACGTATAGAGAGGTACATACGTGGTAAACCTCTTGGGAAGCTAATTTAGAAATCCATTAAAAATGGAACCTATCACATCCGCATGATCACAATCACTACAGAGAAGGTGAATAACAAACTCATAGTGACAAGAGAAAAAGACTTGTGAAGAGTTTCACAGAGGACTGAGAACAACAAAGAGCGTGCTGACATTCAAGCTTACAAACATCTTATCAATGGTCCCACACACATCTTCAACACACTAAACAAACCGGAGACCAAAAGAGATTTGGGGAAGATGGAGCTACTCAGCAATGGAGTCTAGGTCTCATGGAACAACAAAAGAGAAGAGACTTGTTTGAATCAATATGAAAGGTTCGGCTAATGGAAAATGATCCAATTCACGACTACTTGTTCGATTCCACAAGATTAATAAATGACATGAATGATCACTAAAATAGGAAAATCCCAGTTCATCAGAGAATACCAATATGTCAATAACTTTACATCGTATTAGGGCAAGTATGTTACTATTGTGAAGAACAGCAAGGACATATCAACTGTGAGCTATGTTGATCTATACACTCACTTGAAGAGCTATGAACAACATGCCTTGAAGACTCTTAGCAAGATGAACCAAACTTCTGGGAATACTGATCCACTTGCTTACATAGCTAAGGCAACACAATCAACCTCTTCACCTTCACAATATGTTCCTCCACCACCTCAGTATGCACCTGCTCCACAACAAGCTCCTTAGTCAACCAATGATGCCATGCTGGCAACGATGAACCAGATTGTGAACTTACTTAGTGGGTTTCAGAAATAGTTTCCTCCTACCAACAACCAGCTAAGAACTTCTACTAATCCAATGACCCAAGCTACGATTCAAGCTGGTCAGATTACAACAAAGAGTGTTCAACGAAGAGCTCCGAGTAATAAAGGAAAACATGCTGCCACTGGATCTCAAGGAAAGGTGGTAACATGTTACAACTGCCGTGGTCAAGGACATGTGGCAAAGGAATGCAAGGAGAAGAAACGAGCAAAGGACTCACAGTGGTTCAAAGACAAGGCATTGCTTATGGAAGCTAAAGAGAAAGGCGCTATTTTGGATGCAGAGGCTGAAGCTTTTCTGGCAGATGTGGAGTGTACAACACCTTATGCTGAACCATTGGCCATCACTACCACTACGGCATTTGAAGTAAGCCATGAGGATGCATACGATTCTGATGTCGATGAAGCACCTCACGCAGCGGCAGCATTCATGGCCAATCTGATGCAGACTGGTCCATCTACTGGACAGGGCACCAGTAATGATACTGACTTTCATTCAGAGGTACAAACTTATGATAATCACTTCTTTGATAATATGAATCTTCAGGTATCACAAGAGATACACGGGGGAGAACAACTAGACTCCGATGTTGATTCGGTTATTGATGATCATGATAACACAATTCCATATCATCAATACCAATTAAACAACGAAGTTGAAAGTGTTCCAACTGATGTATCTTCTGTCGTACCTGGTGGAATATATGTGATTACTATTCTAGATGATTTGAGGTCACAACTTGCGGGCCACATTAAAACTAATGAGGAACAAAGCTTTGCTAATGATTCCTTAAAAGCTGAGCTTGAGAGATACAAAACACAGGTTCAAAATCTAGAACAAAGTAAGGTTAAAAAGGATTTAGAACAACTGGTTTTTGAACGTAACAAACGAAATGCTGACCTTGAAGAACAACTTGTGTCTTTAAAACAACAACTTTTACAACATGTCGAGTCAAACAAGTCTTTGAAAACAGAAAGTGAAAAGTTGAAAGCAAATAAAAATGCTCTTGAGGAAAGTTATCTAGAGGAATTAGTTTGGTTGAGAAATACTAACAAGGTTGTCACAGAACTTTTGCAATCGTATGGTCAACCTGTACAAACTGTTCCTATGTTATCTAAACGACCAACTTTTTCCACAAAGGACTTACACAAATCTGCTCTTGGTCATCGTAATCCACTGTATCTCAAATCAGCTCAGCTGTGTCGCCCAACCCTGTATCTTGGTGACGTAATTGTAGATCCTGTACATACCCCCTTTAGGGTATATGATAGTGAAGAGACCTTAGTTCAAGCTGAAGTTAGTAGAACTAAGATGTTAGAAAGGATGAAAGACCCGTTGTGCAAAGTGTCATCTAAGCCTATAAATTATGCTAAGTTAAATAGTCTGTATGATACCTTTGTGCCTCAAAAGCAGTTGTCTAGAGAACAGGTTTATTGGTTACCAGCTAATGAAGTTGCTAGTTATAATTGTAACCAGTCTAAACCTGTAACTAACTTTGTTCGTACTCGTCCAGCCAAGAGTCAAGTTAACACTCAGTTAAAAATGTTAAAAGCATGTTTTCCAAAGTTGACAAGGTTTGTCAAAAGACAGAACGACACCCCATATATAACAAATTTGGGAGTGTGCATTTTGACATACCCAAAAAGTTCTTGTATAAAAAGAAGAAAATAATTTCCTTTTTATGAAAAACTCAAAACGCATGTTAAAGGTATAGAAGATAATCTTTTCAAAGAAGTATCTGAATACATGAAAATATTTGATGAGCTGGACAAAGAGTATGATCAATGTGTTATTGATAAGAAGAGTTTGGAAATAGAGAATAAAAATCTCCTGATTCAAAATGAGTGTTTGCTAGCTGAATCTGTGTCTAAAGATATTTGTTCTGTTGTGCTTACTTCCGATATTGTTGTGCCCATGAGCGTTGAACCTCGATCTAATTGCGTTAAGGAACACTCCAGAAATCTGGAACTTGAAGCTGAGATTTTAAAGATGAAACAACTACTTGTTGAAAAAGAAAAATGATGTTCTTTCATTGAAACGAAATATCAGGAACTCGAGCTTAAATTTCAAAAGTACAAAGAATGTTTTGAAAATCCACAGGTTTGTAATAATTCAAGCTCACCTGAACTTAATGTATTTTTTGAAATCAACAAGTTGGAAGATCATCTTTAAGGGAAAGATGAGTTAATCAGGAAGTTAAAGGCTCAAATCAGTAACATGAAAGAAGTTAGTGCCGACCCCAACCTGAGTACTCTATAATTTCAAGCCCTAGAAACTGAAAATACTCAGTTAAAAGAGGAACTCATTGCTGTTAGGATTAAGAATGCTAGCCTTAGGGATGAAAACGTGTCCATTAAAAAGCGTTATCAAGATTTGTATTAGTCTAAGGCAGAAAGTAATAGTAATGTGAGTAGTAGAGCAGCTGTCCCTGAGAGACCCAAAGTACTTGCTCCTGGCTTGTATGCCATGACGCCCAAGTATATCCCTCCTCAGAAAAGAAACAATAGGGAAGCCAATACTCCTTTACCTAGGAAAGAGACAGTATCTTTAGTTAAAAAGACTAACGTGTGTGTAAATCTGTCTACAGGAATAAAATATGTCACTGAAGCTAGCAAGTCAAAATCTAAGTACGAGATGAAGACCCATAGGAATTTGCCAGCTAGGAGTGAGAACGTGAAGCGAGTAGATAATCCCCTTAGGAATTTGAATAAAAGGAATCATGTTGATTCTAGTTTAAGTGTTAAACGTACTGGATTTACTTCGAAGTCTGTTTCTGTTTGCAAAACATGGAATGAATGTTTGGTTTTTGGTAATCATAAAAAGTGTGGTGTTAAAAATTTGAATTCTGTGAATGCTAAAAACCCCAAGGTCAAAAATGATGCGACTATGAAGCAAGTTTGGAAAGCTACTGGCAAAATATTTGCTAGTGTTGGTTCTAAGTGGAAGCCCACAGGAAGAAAATTTACTTTAGGTGATACGTGCCCTTTAACTAGGATCACTAAACCTGAAGTAGTGCCTTTAGAAAAATCAAGAAGCGTTAGTACTAGTGAACCTGCTAATAATGTCATTGTGACACCTAGGTTCTCTAAGAAGCCTCTCACTAGTTACAAACGTAAAGATAGAAAACTAAAGGACATTTCCACTGGCAGTCCCCCTAATACAGAAACAAAGGCTGTCAATGATCCTGTGAATGTTAATGATTTATCTGCTAACCAACTGGACCCCAACAAAAATTGGGTATCCGATGTTCCAAATTCTACAGCATCCTCAGTTTTCCAATGCAGGTCGTACAGATCGTCCTTTGGTATTTGGACTCAGGCTGCTCACGGCATATGACCGGTGATCGTTCAAAGCTCATCAACTACGTGGAGAAGTTTATTGGTACGGTTCGATTCGGGAATGATCAGTTTGCAGCAATTGTTGGTTATGGTGACTACAAGATTGGAGATACAATCATCACTCGAGTTTACTATGTTGAAGGACTCAGTCATAACTTATTTTCAGTAGGACAGTTTTGTGACGCAGGTCTAGAAGTAGCTTTCAGGAAATACACTTGTTATATTCGTAACAAAGACAAGGTTGATCTACTTAAAGGTTCGCGGACTACAAATCTGTACTCTATCTCACTAAAAGATATGATGGAAGCATCTCCAGTTTGCTTGCTCTCAAAAGCCTCTTCAACGAAGTCATGGTTATGGCATCGTCGGTTAAATCATCTGAATTTCAGGACTCTAAACGAATTAGCTCGAAAAGATCTTGTGCGAGGTTTACCAAAGTTGAAGTACGAAAAGGAACACTTATGTCCTTCTTGTCAACTTGGCAAGAGTAAGAAGTCATCTCATCCGCTTAAAACAGTCAATACCAATACTGAAGTTCTCAACACCCTTCACATGGACTTATGCGGGCCAATGAGAGTTGAGAGTATAAACGGGAAGAAGTATATTCTGGTGATCGTTGATGATTACACCAGATTCGGTTGGGTCAGATTCTTAAGAACAAAGGATGAAACTCCTGAAGTGATTAAGAAATTCATCATATTAATGCAACGTGCCTTAAATGCAACTGTTCGATACTTGAGAACAGACAATGGAACGGAGTTTGTCAACAAAACACTCACTGAATTCTGTGAGAGTGTTGGAATTACCCACAATACAAGTGTACCTCGGACTCCACAACAGAACGGCGTTGTCGAAAGACGGAACCGAACTCTTATGGAAGCTGCTCGTACAATGCTTATCTTTGCAAAAGCTCCAATGTTCCTTTGGGCTGAAGCTGTGGCCACTGCGTGTTATACACTTAACCGATCTCTCGTTCATACACTACACGGGAAGACCTACTATGAACTGCTTAAGGGTAAGAAACCTGATGTGAAATACTTCTGGGTATTTGGATCATTGTGTTATCCTACAAATGACTATGATGATCTTGGAAAGCTGAAGGCTAAAGCAGACATAGGTATTTTCGTTGGCTATGCACCTACCAAGAAGGCGTACCGAATCTACAACAAGAGAACCCGTAAAATCCAAGAGACTGTTCATGTCACGTTTGATGAGCTCACTGAAGGAATGACTTCTGTACAACCCAGTACAGGACTCGGACCTAACTCAATGGCTCCTGGACACAACAGTGTAGGACTCGAGATTAACAATTTACAGTCAGGACGAATTAGTTATGGGCTTGTAACTACTCCAACAACACCCAGTGTTCCTCCTACAAAGAAACAATTATCTGAACTATTCCAACCTTTGTTTGATGAAGATGAAGAATTTCCACCGGATGTTCATCCACATTTGGTTAATGTTGCTCCTTGATAAGTGTAGAATATACATATCCATTTATGCTTAAAATAACCCAATTAAACCCAAAACAGACCAAAAATAGCAAAAAATATGCTCGTATTTGTGTTTTGTGTGTGCAGGTACGGATAAGTCAAAAATCATAAGAAAACAGTCAAAATCGAGCAAGCACGAACACGAGAGTCAGAAAAGTACAAAGCCGAAGCCAGAGAAGCCAAAAGCCCAAATCCCTAGCCCATTTCCTTTTATAACAACCACAAGGGCCAATCTTGCATTTTTCGAAAGTTATTTATAACTAGAAAATAAGAAAAGGAAGACAATATAAAACTTTGAGGGTATGACAGGATAGGTCCCTCAAGTTAAATGGATAGTTTACAAAGTTAGTCCTTGTGGTATAATGAAGAGTTTGGGGAGTTGTCAATATTGGTCCTCAAGGGTGTATAAGTGTTTTGCAATGAAAGTCCTTTGAGAGTTATAACGAAAGTATAAGGTTAAGGATGGAATGGATCACATTCTTAATTGCTTGGGCCTTGTAAATGTATTTTGGGGGGCCGTGTTGTAAATTAAGGTTTTGTACCTTTAAACGTTTGCTTTGGGCTAAAGTCTTACATATTAACCCTTAATGGCTGTAGCACCCGACCCTCAATGGTATGGGTCTGGCCCTAAGACTTTTCTCATTACGCTTTGACTTTGACTGTTGACTTGACTTTAACTTGGTTGACTTTTTGGCTTTGACTTTTGTTGACTTTGGCTTTGACTTGACTTTGGCTTTTCCACTCTTTTCCATTCCGTGCTCGGTTTTGTCATTTTTGGCTTCGTTTTTTCGTCCTTTTGTTGGATATCCGTTTCCTGCACAATATAAATGAAAACATACAAATACAATTATTTTTTGGGCACTTTCCGATTTTAAAGGTCAAAGGTATGTGTATTTAAGCACATACCAAAATCCCACATACTAAACTTTTGCGTGTCCTCACGCAATGCTACAAGTAAGCACTTAGAAAACTAAGAATCTCAATCCCCCTCGACTAATAACCTCGAAAAGTAGCTAAGTGTTCGTCAAGGGGAATGAAAGAATCAAAAGCTTTGAAAAGCCCCGTTTTTACCATTTTTTAAATATACACTTATTTCTACACATATTTTTGTATTTTTTTTGTACTTTTCATATTAAGCAACTAACTAGAACATTTGACTTTCGTTATTTTTATAACTTTTAGGGATCATAGAACAAGACGCATTTCAATCTTAAAATGCCCTTAAAAAGGATAAATTCATCGTCCCCGACTTTTCACTTATTCCAAACCACGCTTAAAACAAAATCACCGTTAAATATAAGTTAAGATGCTAACACTACTCATATTTGAAACTTGTGAACTTTTCACTCCCGACAATTATTATATATTAGGTGGAACTGTCGCCATTTCAATTTCAATCATGGATCACCGTTTGCAAAATTCTATGCTTTAACGTTCCACCGAAATAATGAGTGTTGAAGGCGAGATCATCCGCATGTATCGACTTTTCGTCTCGGTCAACCATGATTCGGTCAATAATAAATATATATATATATATAAATATAAAAAAATTATATATATATATTATAAAATATATATATATATATAATATATAATAAATAAAGCAATAACAAGGCAACGCAAATACCTTTTGCACAAGGAATGGTCAAAAGTTCACCAAAATAAAATATATATGTAGCCGGAAGTATGATTCCCGGGTCGTTTTGTCCCAACGAGGCTTAAATGGAAAATCGAATGACGGATTGATGATTGATGTTTGAATATGACAAAGGTATGATTGGTTTTCTATTTCTACAAGTTAAATATGCAAAAACGATTAAATAAAACCTAAAAACGAAAGCTATATAACTTAAAACCTAAAACGGGCACGAAAAACGAGGGCTAAAAACCTAAATTTTGCAAATTAAACCCTAAAACAAATTTAAAAGCTAAAATAGATTCTAAATGACAAATTAAGAAGTTTAAAAAAACTAGACTAAACGAGTCAAGACAAGAACGGGAACGAATCCCGTTCTTTAAAAAGTAAATTTTTGAAAAATTAATCCTACAGAAACTTTTATATTTTTCCTACAAAATATATGAAAAAAGAAAATTTTAGAAAAAAGATTTATATTTTTCTGATTAATATTTTATTTTTTATGATTTTTTAAAGTTTTTAAAGAAAATAAATTATAAAAAATACTAACAGTTTATAAAAAAATCTGAAAAATTTACACAAAATGGCTAAAATGTTAAGGGTCCTAAGAAAAATAAGCTAGGTCGCACAGCTTATCAAATAAGCTGTGAAATAAGCCCGAACAGCTTATAGGCTTAAAGGGCCAAAACACCTTTATATACCAAAGCGCCCAAAGGTCTTACAGAAAAGACCCAAGGGCGCAGCGGTAGTGTGTGATGTTTATAGAGGGTTGAGAGTGGTAGAGGTCGGGGGTTCGAGTCTTGCTCACCCCTGACTTCCCACTTTCCCCTTTTATTATTTTTTTTTCAAAATTTTTTTAACAAACTTAAAAAGGGCTTATGAATAAGCAATTTTTATAACTACAAGTTTTTACAAAAGCTTATAAATAAGCTGGAAAATGAGCTTAAAAGTGACAGATAGTTTTTTTCTTTTCTTTTCTCTTTTTCACACTTTAAGCTAACAAAGACAACTAATGGGCTTAAGAGCTCGAATAAGCAAACTAAAACCCTTAAATAAGCTAGAATCCTACTTATACTAATCTAATAAGCTCATAAAATGGAAATAAGCAGCTTAATCTCAAAAACAAGCAACAAAAAAATGGAATAAGCCAAAGGGCTTATGACTGTTTTGCAAACAGTGGGGACAGCTTTTGGGGCTTAAATTTAAGCTCCTTAAGCTGTTCTTGAGGCCAAGTGGGACCCACTTACTTGGTGAGTTGTCAATAAGCTTCAATAAGCCCCACTTACTTTTTGCTTTGAAACCCAAATAAGCCCTCAAATAAGCTCCTAAAACTGACAGAGCTTAAAAAGGCTAAAGACAAGAATGGCTTATTTTCCTTGGCTTTTAAGAACAAATAAGCAAAGGAAAATCACAAATAAGCAAAAATAACTTAATACACAAGCAATATAAGCTACAAGGAACAAAAAATGAGTAACTTAATAAGCCAAATAAGCCAGAGATTGGCTGATTACCCTCAGCAGTACTAACTTAAGAGTTAGTGCTGCTAGACTTAATCTTAAGTCTGCTAGGCTTATAAAAGTTGAAAAAGCACAATGCTATGGCAAATAAGCAAAGATAAGACCTACCCTATATCTAATAAGCAAACACAAACAAATATAAGCCAGCTAAAACAAACAAATAAGCAGAATAAGCCATTAAGCCAAAGGCTTTAGGCTGCAGGCCAAAAAGGCTCTTGGGGCACTTTTAGGGCTTATTTTTAAGCCCTTAGAGTGGGACCCAATGGCTGAGCTTATAGGGGCTTATAGCACACCCTATAAGCTTTCCAAAAATGCCTTTTAGAAAGAAATTGGTGGACTGAATGACAGCTTAAAGAAGCTGTCAAATATGGCTTTAGCACCAGGGGAAATTTTTTTTTAACAGCCAAGAGGCTTTTTGCAACCACCAAATAAGCTTCAAAATAAGCTCAAAACCAATTTCCAATTTGAAACAGACTGAAAGTGGCTCAAAATGAGCTTGAGCAAGAAAAAATTAGAACCTAAGAATTCTTTTGGCTTATCTAAATTGAGCTTAAAAAGTGACAGTTACACCATTAAGTTAACTTGACAAATTTTTTGGTTAAAACTCAAAACACAAATGCACATTATGCCTACACTAACCTAATGCATAATAACACTTAAAAATGATTTACAAACAAGGTCTAAAAGCTATTTTAAACTACCAAAAAAAAGAGCTAATCTAAAAAGCTAAACACCAACAGGTTAAAAGCATCACTAATTTGGACTTGGTTTTTTTGGATTTTTCTTATAAAAAACTAATTTAAACTGCTTGATAGACCTAGATTAGGCTATTACAAACTGACTTGATTGACCAACCCATGCCATAACCCCATTTGACCCATTTTAGCCACTGTCCCAAACACCCCTTTATTTTTCAAAAAGAGACTTTTAAAGCTAATTTTTGGAGATTTAAACTAAGGGTCTCAAAAACAGATAATTAAACATGGATAATGAGCATAGATAAGCACAAAATAAGCAACAATAAGCTGAAAAAGCAATGCTACAGTAATATTAAAAAAATTGCAGAAAATTAACAATGAAAACTTACAAAAAGTCCAATGAAAAGGAACCTAACACTAATCCTAACACCCCTAAGTCCTTATATTTCTGAATTTATATCAACCCATGGGTCCATCCAAAATTGACCCGAACTCCACTTTTGCTTGTTTGACTTTCTTAAGTCAAACTTTTGACTTAAACCCGAACTCACCACTAAGCTATAATTTAGCTTGATTATTTTGATTATATTAGTTAAATAAGATGTTGAGAAACTTTTAAAATCAAATTTTAACAATTAGAAGGTAAAGTAAAAGAAACTATGACAAGATTTATGAAGAACTTTCGAATTTTCATTAACTAAAAGCTTGAGTACAATTCTGAAATAGAAAAGCTATTTAGACTGAATTACATATAAAAATAGATAAAAACTGAAAGTAAAGATGATCCTTTCTTGCATCCATGGGGGGGGGGGGGGTATTTATACCCGAAACCCAAGTTCCACTTTCAAGGCATTGTGCTTTCTTGCTGAGTGAAAAAGCTCCTAGTGTGTTTGTTTGGTGAGAAGAGTGAAGCATCAAATAAAGTAATGGCATTGATTAGAGTCTGTGTATTCTCAGTGACCAACTTGACCCTCAATTTAGCTCGAAAATGGTGAGGTTTGCCAGGTTGGCAACTTTTCTTGGTAGAGGTGGTAGTGGAGAGGAAGGGGAGGAATTATCCAGGGTTTAATGAGGTTTTATAGGGTTTAAAAGGTGGTTGTTAACCCTGTGTGTGGTTTGGAGTGGGAGGGGGGGGGGATGGGGGGGAATGGCGGGAAAACCTGTTATAAACAGGTTTGGGGTGACAGGGTGTGGGTTTGGTTAGTTGGCAATATTGGTCCCTCAACCATATGCTTTTGTTTGCAAAATTCGTCCTTGATGGTAATACAAGGTTGAGGGTTTGGCAGAAATGCCCCCTCAACCCTATAACTCGAATTGCAAACTTAGTCCCTTAGTAATACAAGTAAGAGGGGTTGGCAGAAATGCCCCCTCTACTTGTATTTTAACTAAATTGCAAATTCAGCCCTTGTCTTTGTTTCCTTTGTAATATAACTTTGAAGCAAAACTAGGGTTTCTAGTTGTTCTTGGGTTTGTTTTATGCACTTTGTTCATCCATATCACTCACAACATTTAGTAAGAATTCATAACTAATTACCATACTTATACATCATTTCATGTTGTTTTTATATCACCTTTATATGCCTTATGTGTTGAAGATTGGAATTAAAACAAGAAACCATACTTTAAATTCAAGCAGAAAAGTCAGGCGAGTTTAGACACATAGAAATAGACTTTTTAAATTTTATGGGCTAAAATCTTTGGTATACATTTAGATATACATATTAACTAGTCCCACTTCGAATTTCATAAAGTTTGGAGCTGATTTGATATGGTAAATAAATGTTATACGATCAAGTGTCAATACCGACAAGAATCTGAGTTCCGAATTTCAAACTTAGTTATCACCATTTTAGGAGTATTTTGGGAAGTTGGTCTTGTAGAACTTTAGCAAGATAAGACTCTAACTTAAACATAGCAAGTTGAATTGAGTCGTGAGGTTGTGTAACGAAGAAGATATGACCTCGGGAAGTCGGGTACAGGTTGCTGGAAATTCACAGCCTTGAGTTTCCTATGTATTTTGAATTATTGAGAAAAATAGGTAATGAACAAAGTTAAATGGTTTACATTTTTGGAAAGAAGACTCAAAAAATATCGACATAGACTTTTGAAACATGAAATTGCGTTAGAAAACGAGTGATTTATGGCCTAACGAAGTCGGGTAACTCGTTAAAAAGCCCAACAACATATCTAAACTTTATTTTACGCAAACCAACACTTAACGCGGGTTTTCCCGAAGCAAGGTCTTGAAATATTAAAAGTATACATAATCACCAACGTTTAGAGAGTTTAACGGATAAAAACGGACTAATAACCTCGATACGCTCATTTAAACTAGTACTTAAAACCTTATAAAACTTGTTTTGAAATTTTAAAAGTTGTAAGATGTGTTTTTTGTTTCCTTAACTTTTGACTTGCGTAACTATATAAAACCACGCTACGGGTATGCAAAGGTGATAAAAAATTTCAAAACACATATGCATTTTATATATATATCATATTTTTCTTAAACGCACCTTACTATTTAATTAGGTTGCGCTTAAAGTTCCACATCGTTTTCCATGCCACTACTTTCATTTTGTATTCACTACTTTACTTTAGGTGAGTTTATAGCCCCACTTTAACTTGTTTACAATTACTTTACAAATCTCGAGGTGAGATACATTGCTTGTTTTCACTTATGGACGCAAAAACTTTACTTTCATTCACATGATTACGGATTAGCCTAAGTAACATGAGTTGTTGATTACTGTGTGTAAGCGTGAGTGTTATAAATAGATCTATTGAGATTGACATCCCCGTCTAGGAGATTGGTGCCAAACATGGCCAATGGACGTATACCATGTCGAATTTTGAATGTTACCGCATTCACATGAACACTTACAGTGCCTGAAAAGATTGGCATACATACAAGTCGTAGCCTCGGTGTCATAAGCTTAGTGTAATCGTAATCACTCCTTCGGATATTGTATACTAAGCAATATACACTTTTAAACTTTACGGTCCAACATTTATACTTACATAAACCTATGAACTCACTAACTTTATGTTGACACTTTTAAGCATGTTTTCCTCAGGTGAATAAGATGCTTGACGTAACTGATGTGCATTGGAGTCTAGACTTTTCAAGATTTCATTCACGGATTTCTACATACATTCAAATTCTCAAATCTCGTTGTATTATTTCCAGTCTTTCATTAAGATGCAAACCTTGGGACATATGTATTTTTCAATTAAATCAACGAGATTACTTTTCAAACAACTCATTTAGAGGTCATCCTCTTATATCTTGTGCTATTATATTATGAAGTAACACTCCCAAACATATTTCCGTTGCGACCCATTTTGGGGGTGTTACAGAAAAGATCAAGATCAAGATCACAAGTGCATGATTGGAACAAAAGGAGCTAGCACAACTATTACACGAGAAAGACTCAAGATCAAGACATGAAGCATCAAAGATCAAAGATCAAAGTCACAAAGAGAGATCTCTATGATTACCCCTTAGGGGGAGATTGATAGAAATTCAGAAAGTGTTGATCATTTATGAGATCTCAATGATCGCCCCTTATGGGGAGATTGTTATAAATCTAGTTTTTAGTGAAATGACGATCATTATCGATCTCACGGGTCTTGTAATAGTTAGATGATATTAAGCATGTAATAGTTTGTCCATTAGGCTAGTTCATAAGTATAAGTAATGTAATAGTCCAAGCCCGACCCATGGAAGCCCAAGAGAAGGCCCATGGCCGACCCTTGAAGCATATATAAACCCTCTCTACTAGAATCAACCCACGACTCCGCAAATCTTCATGTTTTTTTTATCAAAGATTGAAATAAATAAATTGTGTGTGTGTGTGTGTGTTTTAGGTCAGACGAAGTGTGTGTTTTATTTTTTGAAAGAAAATGAGATATGTATGTTTTGGAATCAAACAAAGTCATATGTACCATGGTTGGGACAAGCCATCCTAAAAACTAGCCATCCTAAAAACTAGCCATCTTGTTCCCCTTGCTTGTCTATAATCGGCCATGGTATCCTAGGACCTCGGGTGTCTTCGTTTTTTTGTCGGGTTCACTTAAAACTCAAAATCCTCGATCGTAAAATATTTCTCGAAGTTGTTTAGCATTTTTATTCACTTTAAAAATACTTTTTCCATAACTTAGAGTATTTACACGACTCATTTCCACATTAAACTTCCCAAAAGTCATTTTGAACATTATCGGACGTGTAGGGACTCGTTTTCGGCATGTCACACTATTCACGAATCAAACCACCCGAAACATAATCTACATAATAATACCCTCTAAAAAGGATTATTACATATAATTTAACCATAAAACACCTCAATCACATAATTTCACCACCGCCAACACAGTACTTGCTCTAACATAAAATGACAAAGACAAATAGTCAAAGGACTATATTAGAACATTCAAAACTCACAAAAATGGCAAGGGTTACACTTTGGTACACAATGGATAGGGCTTACCCAAGGGTTGTCGGCGATTGGATATATAATACCGGTATCGAGAAGTTTTACGATTTCTTTTTTAACTACTTCTTGCATGTTTGGATTCAATCTTCTTTGTTTTTGCACAACTGGCTTCTTGTCATCTAAAAGTTATATTTTATGTTTACAGAAAGGTGGACATATTCCAAGAATGTCTGTTGTTTTCTAACAAAAGCTTGCTTGTGTCTTTTAAGAACAGAGATGAGTTTATTTTTGTTTTGTTCTGAGAGCTAAGATGATATGATTACATGAAGAAAAGAGGGTTCTTCTAAGAATACATATTCTAGATGTTCAGGAAGAGGTTTAAGTTCAAGATCCGAAAGAGGTTCTTTAAGAGATGTCTTGATTTTATAATCGGTGTTAAAGGTAATTTTTTTGAATGTCGGTTTTTCTTCATCGGATTCAGTTTTAGTGTTTCTTTCTTGCGATATCCATTGCCATAAAATTCATCGAATTTAGCAAAGATTTTTCTTCAAAGATAGTTCCCATCGATGGAATAAAGGACGAGCTTCCTTCATCGAAAAGAAATTAAATCTTCTTCTAAAGATTTCAATCAATACCTTCAAGCTAAAATAGGATCATCATTTGAATAAGAGTATTTCATCGCAGAATCGATCGAGAAGGTCATTCGTTCAGTTCCAACTCTAAAGGTTAGAGTTGTTTTTTAGCTTAACTCAATTACCACGTCAATAGTTATGAATAAAAGCGGTCTCCCTAAGATAAGAGAACTTTTATTATCTTCTTCTATTTGAGAATAACGAAATCCTACAGGAAAGGTAATTTACCAACTTCAACATGCATATCTTCGGCATTCTAATAGAGTATGAGAAAGATCGTCGGCTAATCTTACGCTCATTTAGTTGGTTGAGAGTTTCAAGAGATAATTCACGTAGTAGAGAATATGGCATAAGAGTAGATGCTATCACCTAGGTGTGGCTAAAGCAGTACATAGAAGTTGTTGCTGAAGGTAATGGGAATAAGAAATCTTATGGGTCTCCGAGTTAGTGGATACTTTGTTTTTGGACATAGCTGAAACTCATCGCTAAGGAAGGCGGATGAATTTAAGTTTCAAGTTTGTGTTTGTTACTAACAAGTTCTTTGAGAAATTTCATAATTCGCATTCTTCTGCTAAACAAGTCAATAAAGTTACATTAATTCGAAGACTCAAATCATGTCGAGGAATTTACCATATTACTTTTTCTCTTTTCGAAGGCGTTGAGGATATGGTATTTTTAGTTTGTAAGGCTTGGGTGTCGGAGTTTCTTTGACTGGTTTTATGGTTTGAGTTTTAGATTATGGTGTCGATTCTTCATCTTCATCCTTACTATCGAAATTGACAGGAGTTTCAGAGTCATTTTGTTGATTATTCGGGTTGGTGGGTGGGTTATAGAATTTATCACTCCGTGTGAATACGTCATTCACATGCTCGTTTCGAGCTTGTGGTGGTTGGTAAGGTTTAGATGAGATACCTTTTGGATTTGGTTGAGTGTTACTAGGAAGAGATCCAGAAGGTCGAGCAGATTGCTTGTCGGCAAATCTGTCAAATTTTGCTTCTAAATTTTGGATTGAGGCTTGATGGTTTTTGGTAGTTGTTTCGAGTTTAGTTTTGAGGTCCATAAATGTATCTTTGACAAAAGAGTTGGTCAATTGTTGAGCTTTTATGAATTTGCTTAATTGTCTTTGAAGGTCGGGTTTATCATCAGAATTGGATCGATAGTAGTCTCGGTTGTAATCGTTTCTTCCGCTTGAACGCAATATTATCGCGATTTCAGTCACGGTCACGACAATAATTGTAAAAACATGTACGTCGGAAGGTTTACATAAATTTTGCTTCTTTTTCGCGAGATATGGGTGTGTCATCGTCGTTACAATTAGGGGTCGAGTGATTTGAACGAGATTGGATTTTTTGTACTGTGCGTCCATTTTCATGGTCACGGCCTCTATTCGTGCCATAATTTTGTCAGTGTCAGTGTTACTGCTTCCTTCATTGGCGAAAGCTACAGTTTTCTTTAGAGAAGATTTCATTTTTTAGTTTTTAGCCCAATCGAGCTTGAGTAAGACTTTGTCTTCGAGAAGTTGATAAGCTTGATTTGGTGTTTTATATAGGAAAATACCACGAGTTGCGACATTAAGAGCTTCTTGGGTTATTTCGTTAAGACCATGATAAAAGATTTTTATGATATTGCCTTTGGTGAGATTGTGACCATGACAATTTCTGAGCATTTCTTTCATACGGAGCCAGGCATCAGTTAGAGTTTTGTTTTCATGTTAAGAAAAGGCTCGGATTTCTCTGAGGATTCGATCGAATAAGGCTAGGGGAAAGAATCAGCTAATAAAAGCGGTTCGAAGTTCATCCCATGTTTTAATGGTTCCCTTTTTGAGTTCATCCAACCAAGTTTTTGCTTCACCCGTGAGTGATAGGGGAAACATCATTAGGCGGACGGATTTATTTTCAGTGTCTCTGTATTTAAACATGTCACATATGTTGATCCCTTCTTGACAGATCTTACTTAGCTTGTTAAAGCTTAGTTAAAATGGTACCGATCTAAGACAACTATAAGTAAAACTAAAGATTAAGAATATCACAAACTATGAAGGCGGAAACTAGTTTCAATACTAAGAAGAACAATGACAACAGTAAAACAAGAACTTTACTAAATACTTTCAATATATTGAATACATTTTTGAATTTACAAAATAGCTATGAAATACTAACTATGATTGCTATGCAAACTATGAATACTAATATGAAATTGATGTGAAAACTGATATCTTAGATCTATAATCGTTAGGGTTCCTTTTATAAACACCATAAGGAAAAACCCCAAATGGGGCATACAAAACGCGTCAAGTGACAATGCATATCTATTCCTACATATATCTCATGCATATCACCTTTAGCAGTACTAACTAATTAAACCATGAATACTAACTACATAACTAATAGTAGAATAACCTAGCAGTACAATCAATTATGTACTGGCAGTACTAACTACTTACATTTAACACTAACGACTTAAAATTATTTTTTCTAACTTCGAGCAGCAGTAGTTATCTTCTATCTTCAATTTAGCAGTATTAACTTAAGACTCCTTTATTCCCGAACAAACCTCCCAAAACTTGAAATTCTCATCTTGTTAATCATCAAGTTTCTCCCAATTAAATCATCTGTGCTGAGAGGATGCTTCCAAACACTTTACTGTCTTGGTCTTTTGCTAGTAAAATTTTGCCTTAAAAATCTCATCTGCCATAACTACACGAATATTTCATACCACTTGCAAGCTTTTACTCAGCATCAAAGTCATAAGGTTGCTCTTGCAATGATAATCTTTCTCAATCACCATGAAAAATACACGTCCTCTTCTCTTCCTTGTAGACACATGATAACATCACATATATCATCATCTAACTCTCCATTTTAAAGAAAGGATCATAGCTTATACGATATGAAGCTTCTAAAGAATATCATCATCATCTGTTCAAACAACCTCTTCAACTCTAGCCCAGAAGTTCTCTTTCCTTTATCTTCAGTAGGTTCTGAATGAGTTGGAATTCTTTCATGAACTAGACTACAAAATTTGACTAGATCATCCCGTGTCAAAATATCTTTAGCATATCTCTCTTCAAAGAACTGATTAACCTCTATATGATTACCTAATCTGATGATCTTCCAATAAATTCTTGAGTCATCAAGAAAACTTCCCAGTCATGATTGGGTATTTTGGTTGTTAGGGCTTCAACTTCTTCCTTCTTTGGGGAACTATGATCAAAACTCCATTTGTAGTTTGTCTTAAAAGACAGTTCATCATTTTGATTCTCATCCGTCTTGTTCAGGGAGCATATCCAATCTCTTTTGTCTCTTTGAACTTTCTTGATTAAGTTCTTGTTCAGCATCTCTCTTTGAGCTTCCAGCTACAACTTTAGGAATTTTATCACACTCTGTCCAATAAGTAACAGTAAAATCCACCCTCTTCATTGTGATCAACGAAATAACCCTTGACCTTCATCAAAGGAAAGTTTCTTTAATTGTTGTAAAGTATGACTTCCCATATGCTTGATATAATTATAAATGTAAGTTCTTTGTTGAGCTTAAGTCATGGGTTTATTCCTCTTTGCTTTAGCTTTCCGGTGCAGTAATAATATCTCTTTCATTGATTAATCCAGATATCTACAAGCATCCCTTGCTTGATCAACATCACTATATTTACCACTTTCCTTAGGCTTGTATTTTTTATAAGCTCTTCATTCACTTCAAACTCTTGCTCTAATGTCCTCACCATACATGCCTCCTGTAAACCCTGAGCTGCTTGATGTATTTTGAGGCCATTTTAATGTTTTTTTGCCTTCAGCTGCATCAAAATTCTTCTGTAGCCTTTGAGCTACTTCTGCATCCCTGGCATTCCTCTAACTTTCTTCTTCATTGAGCTGTTCTTGTAATCTTATAGTTGCTTCATAGCACAATCTTTCCTTGTCTTAGTTTTAACTTTGTAGATGATTAGCTCAGGCTCAGTTATGTCATAATAGCTTTACCTTAATCCTTTGTTGCACTTGATGAAGGAATTAAATGATGTTTACTTTGTTGACTCATACCAGCAAAGTGACTAACTATCAACTGTATAGACTAACTCCACCACTGCCAGACTAAACAGCTCTTCTTCTTCTACTATAAGTAGAACTCAGCTGCCAACTACAAGTACTTTAGCTGCACTCAGAACTCCTAACTGATATTCAGGTTGATCTTCTTGACTACTAACTTTTGTTGGAGTAACCAAAGTAACACCAACATCTTGATCTATTTCTTCTATCATCCTCCCCTGTTTGGAAGAATCCTCTAAAGCCATGTCATCATCTGAGACCATAATCTTTGCAATTTTTTTATTCCTCTAGCTTTGGCTAGTTTTGACAGTTTTTCACTCCTCCTTCCCTCCAATTTTTATTTTGTTTCTTTCCACTTATCAATATAAGCTTGGTATAAGCAGTACCATATACCTTCTTTGTCTGCTTTAAGTCTGTTTCCAAAGCTAGAACCCTGTCTGACAATTTTTGTACATAGATCGCCGTCAATTCCCAAAATTGTCATACTGTCCCCATTACATCAAGGTGTATTACCTCCTCCGAGTGGTAAATCATAAGACAATTTAGATGCCCTCTCAAACCTAGTTTAGTAGAGGCACCCCCATGGTCTCTTGCGCCCTGAGACCACCATCTAAAACCAATTTCATGATAACTTTGGAGCTCACTATGGAGTGTTGTCGTGGATAGGGTCTTCGCAAGTTACTACTGTCTTGCACAGCTTCTAAGCTTGTAGGCATAGTACCAATCCTTTCCCACACGTACACCCCCCTCCCTTATAGACAAGCTCATCTGTTACAATATGAGGAATAAGGCACACTAATTAATGAGGTAACTCAGTTGTCCTTTGTGTAAGACTTTGCCTAGGTTGGAGTTGAGTCTTTTATTGTGGATAGTCAATATTAGGGATTGGTTCTTCATAAGTAGTTGAGCAGTAGAAGGTGGTGGTTGGGGTTCAGAGGATTTCCTGAAACCTTCACACCTCTTGTCTTGAAGTACCAGCATACTAGAAACAAAGTGCGTGTGTCCCCCCCAGAAAAACCTCTTTTCATATTGCTAAAAAGTTTGGATTAAAGTAGGAGCAATATATGTTCTGTTGTGAGTTTAAGAAAATCTTTTTGTTTTATTGTCCAAAAAGAATTGAATATAAATCTTGGATACATTAAATAACTATATTTACTATCCAAGTTTGTTCACCATATCCTCAAAAAATAATTTAGGAAAATTTAAAGGTTCTGTTTGAGGCCAAACAAACAAGAGCAGCTTGCTATATTACTACTAAATAGAACCCTAAGAAGTTTTCTAGGACAAGACAGTGGTATGATGGTATGGATCAAAAATTCCTCCATTATGGGGAAAATTTACCTTTTAGAAAAAGATTAGTTTATCATCAGTTAAATCTGATGAAATGATGCCTTATCTCAATGTGCTTGGTTTTAGCATGAAACTTTGGATTCTTCACAATGTAAATGGTGCTTTCATTATCAATGTAAATCTTGGTGTTCATGAAATTGAGCCCATAATCAAGCATTTGATTTTGGATCCACAACACCTGTCCATAGCAATTTGCAGAAGCAACATATTCTTCTTTAGTAATGGAGTTTGCAACTATTGTTTGCTTTTTACATTGCCATGAAATTAATCTCTTGCCAAGAAATTGACAACCTCTTGTTGTGGATTTCCTGTCAAGACTAGCACCAGCATAGTCACTATCTAAAAAGGCTTCCAAGTCAAATGGTGAATCTCTAGGATACTAAAGGCCCAATTTAGGTTGACCTTTCAAGTATCTAAAGATCCTCTTCACACCATAAAGATATGAGGTTTTAGGTGTAACTTGGAACCTTGCATAAGCACAAACAGCAAAAGTTATGTCTGGCCTAGAAATTGTTAGGTACATCAATGATCCAATCATTGATATGTATAAATGAACAACCACATTATCAGCTTCTTCATCCTTGACCAATGCCTTGTTAGGTTCCATAGGAGTGCTTGCAGTCTTTACAGTGACATAATCAAACTTTTTTAGAATATCAGCCACATACTTGTCTTGGCTGATGAAGATTCCATCCTCTTTCTGTTGTACTTGCTGACCTAAGAAGAAGGTGAGCTCCCCCATAGAACTCATCTGGAATCTCTTATGCATCATATGTTCAAACTCAAGACATAAAGTCTTCTTTGTAGACCTAAAGATGATGTCATCTACATACACTTGCACTAACAAGATGTCACTCTTTTCCTTCTTGATGAACAATGTCTTATCAATGGTGCCTCTTCTAAATCCATTTTCCAAAAGGTAGGTAGATAGGGTCTCATACCAGGCTCTAGGAGCTTGATGTAGACCATACAAAGCTTTTACTACCTTATAGACTTTATCAGGGAAATGTGGATCTTCAAAACCAAGAGGTTGGCAAACATATACCTCCTCTTCAATATTACCATATAAGAAGGCACTCTTTACATCCATCTGGTATACAATGAACCCCATATATGATGCATAGGCCAAAAATAATCCGATTGCTTATATCCTAGCAACAGGAGCAAAAACCTCATCATAATCAATGCCTTCTTCTTGGGTGTAACCTTATGCAACCAGTCTTGCCTTGTTTCTAACAACAATTCCTCTCTTAAATACAATTCCTCTCTCATCTTGCTTGTTTCTATACCACCCCATTAGTTTCCAAATAGCCCTCTTGCCTTTAGGAAAATCCACCAGAGGACCAAAACATTTTGAAGTTTCAAATTACAGAAGCTCCTCTTGCATTGCTTCTATCCAGCTTGGGTCTGTCAAAGCTTGAATCACCTTCTTGGGTTCTATTTGTGAGAGAAAACAGGCAAATAGGCAGTTTTGATAATCTTTGTGATTTGTTCTCCTCTGCTTTTTGATGTAACTGACCATAGCATGTTCTTCAAAAATCTTGGTCATCCTCCTTGTTTGAGTAGCTGAATTTATGTTTCGATTGGATCTCGGTCTTATAGGATGATCCTTTGTGGAAATTCTTCGGTTGTTGGGAATAGGACTGACATTCATGGTGGTTTCCAAGTTGTTAAGGTCAGCCTCTGCACCCACTTCTCTATCATCATAGGCATCATCAAATATGCCAGTGTTTTCCAAAGATTGCATACTTGAATCATTAGGAATAGGACTAGCAGTATTAATATTTAGACTACCAGTATTAATATTTTCACTGGCAGTATTAATACTTGGCCCAACAGTACTAACAGATGGACTATCAGTACTATCTCTATTAGTGCTATTAGCATAACCTTCTTTCTGTTGAATAAGCAAACTATCCAATTCAGCTCTGAAATCTTGCACATGCTGGTCATCTTCTTTATTTGAAGCTCCTCCTTCCTTTTCTTGACCATTTCTTTGACTTACATCATCATCTCCTTTGTCTGGTACCTCATCAGCATCCTTATCATCTGTGCTCTGAGTACTTAAAGAGAGTGGAGAATTAGAAAGCATGAGTGGTAGCAGTATGTATTCATGATCAGATGCTTTCTCCTGTCCAGCTTGCCCTGCATTAACATTTGTCTCTATACCTGCATCACCATTAGTTTGATTTCCTGCAGTAACTGGCTCATAATTCATAGATTTTGTCAGTGAATCAATATCAAAGAGCCATTATGGACCACTCCCTGCAACATTGGGTTTGTTTTCAAGAAAATTTATGTGCAGGTTCTCCTCTACCTTCCTAGTTCTAGAGTTAAATACCCTAAAAGCCTTTACTTATTTTATGAGTATCCAACCAAGAACCCCTCATCAGCCTTCCCATCAAATTTGCCTAGGGGATCTTACAGGTATTTATAAATTGTCACAAGACACCCAAAAGGTCCCCATTATAGCTCTATAATAGGTGATCTACCAAGTAATAGTTCAGAAGGTGGTCTAGTTGTGAGGCTTAGTACTGAACCCTATTCTGAACATAACAAAGCAGTATTAACTGCTTTTAGCCCAAAATGTGTAGGTAAAATAATGGAATCTGCTAGCATGTCTAGCTTGCCCTCTATTAGTGTCAGTTTTTTCTTTTAGCAAACTCTGTTTTTGTTCTTGTGGAGTTATCCGCGGCAAACTAAAGTCCTATTAATCTCTTATCCATCCCACAGAACTGATTCATATCATTATTTTTAAACTCAGTTCCATTGTCACATCTGATGATTTTAACCTTATGATTCTATTTTGATTATCTTTGCACAAGTTATAAAAGTTTTAAGGATCCCACTAGGTTTCTCATCCTTAGTGGCCAAAAGAGAACCCAATCTAAAACCTACTCTTAGTCATCAGTGACAACAGGCAATTGTGATTTATACTCCTTACAATGTTGGCCCAAATCGTCTTATTGCAACAGTTGTAAGGGTATGGCTGATAAAGCTCACCAAAGCTTGTCTTGCAAGAGGCTTTGTGTTGCTTTCCCTGTCTACAAGCAACACAAGATTGGCATTTTTCAAGAAGTTTGAAGGTAAGCTCTAACAAGGTTTCCCCTCACAGTTTGTCATAGTTTAAAGTTTATATGACCAAACCTTCTATGCCATAAATTAGACTCATCAATTGTAGCCTTTGCAAATAAACAAGTCAAACCTCTTGAAGGAACAACATTCTTTAGATCAAAACTGTATTTGTTCTGTCATTGGAAACTTTATGCAAAAAACTTGACTTTCATCAATTTAGATTAAAGTCATGGAGATGAACAAGACATTCAGTCTCAGTTTTAAAACAACAATGTTTTTCTTGTTACACATTTGGAGACAGAGGGGAAAGATTAAACTTACAGTTCCTTTACAAAATTTATCATCTCAAAGTCTAATTTCACAGGTTCTAAATTTTACCTTTTCTAGTAATTTTAACTCTTTAGGACTTCCAGTAAATGCAATAAAGCATCCATCAATGTTTGATAATCTGTTAGGTTGACGTGTTCCCTGTATATGCCCTAGAGCATCCACTATCAAAAATCCCTTGAACCTGTAAAGCATATTGTGGATTACCCTACACTCAAAATAAGAGAATTAGTTTCTCTTGGGGACCCAAGCCATGGTTGACTTGAGTTTGCCTTGTGGATCAACATAGTCAAATCTTTTAAGCATGTATGATCCACTGTCTTTGGAGATATGGTCAATAACATTTTCCTGTTGGTCTCCAATTCAGCATGCTGTGGACTTAAACAGCTTTTGCCTAATGTCACTGAACAGCACTAACTACTCTTTTTGTCTTCCGACCTAGCAAGTAGATTACCTTTGTTTACCTTAGCAGTATTAACTTTTTCTTTAAAATCACTGTTTTTAGGTGTTGTTCTTTGATAAAAAGTCCTCTTAACTGATGAATGTGACTTATGAATAACATTTGAACTTGATTTTGCAACATTCACAGTTGGTCTAGATGTAGCAGTATAAATTATCTGCAGTTAGTACTTATTTTGATACTTACTGCTCTTGGGGAGCTTCGCTTAGCTGTATTAACTGGTACATTGCCAGACTTTGTTAAGACGTAGTGGGAACAAATTGTTTTAGGATTTTGGTTGGAGTTAATTTATTTTGGTGGTTCACCCTCTGAGCATTGTTCCATACTGGTCTAACTTCCCTTTGACCAGTAGCCCTTCTCACATTATTCAACAAGATTTCAAACACCATTTTATTCTCATAACCAGTTACAGTCCATGATTAAATGGTTTAAGACTTACACATAAAAAACAAGCTATCTTATTGAACTCAAATCCATTTCTAGTTTCTGAGTATTATTCAATTCCATTTCTTTTATCACCTTAGGACTCTGAATTTTCCTAAGGTTTCAGCTTGCCTATTGTGTGTTGTTTAATAATAGATTTCCTAGTATTTTCATCTGATTTAACAAAATTGATTTTAGCATAACTAGGTTTATTATGTTCAATTGAAGGTCTAATCACACAATCATCATCACTATTAGACTCCCACTCTTTAATGATAGGAGCATTAGGCCTAACATCTTTAGGTTGTTCCAAATTATCCTTACTAGACTTAGATGCAGTTGATTCATTCTTTAGGCACACTAGGTGATAGTTCTCAATCACATTAGGTCTTATAGACAGATTCATCTAATCAGCCAGCAAAAGACAAGTTAGGTCTTGAGGGCATGTAGTTCCTAGTGTAAGGAGGGGGAACTGCATGATATCCCTCAACCATCTTAAATCTATCATTTACTTGATTATTTTCCTCTTCAATCTCATTCACACTACTTTCAGATTTACTTTCAAACACTTCTCTTTTATTTAGATGACAATCATGCAATTCATTTTCATTTATTTGACTATCAAAACCAACACCAGACTTGTTATTAACACTTATTTGACTGTTTATCAAATTTGTTTGCTTCATAGATGTTGTTTTCAACTTTTCTTAATTTTAGTTTTAAATCATCTTTTTTTCTCTTAAAGTCATCTGCCTAAATGATTTTTTTCTTAAGCTTTGTTATAGAATTATCTCTTACCTTAACATTATATTCAAAAATGCAACGTCTTCCTTATAAACAGCTTCATTTTTTTGATGAACAATAATTCTAGCTTTTAATGATTCTAAGCCTAATTGATAACCTATAATTTCTAGATTAGATTTTTTAAGAACATCACGCTGTTGATCATACTATTTTTGAAGAGTTTCATATTATTTTTAGCAATCTTCTAGGAGCAAGTATGTACCTCAGAGTCTGAACTTGATGAACTGGATGAACCTGGAGACAAATCGGGCCAATTTGAGCAAAGTTGTGGTTCTTCTTCATCCCGAAGCTCTATCATAACCACCATTATTCCCATCTTGAACAACCGAGGCATTTGCAGGATTCTCACGGCTACAATCACTTCTTGGAAGCATCTCTATTTTTATTCCCCTGATTCCTTGGTGCCCTGCATTTTCTAGCAAAGTGACCTCTCCTGTGACAGTTGAAACATTCAACCTTTGTCTTATCAAAGCCAACAGTTTCTTTGCCATTGAAATTCAGATTCTTTCCTGTCTTATTTATGAATCTATTCACCCTCATGGTAAGCATGGCCACCTGCCATTTGAGATCCATCTCTTTAAGATCATTAGTATCAATCTGCTCCAGATCTTCATTTTCAAGTTGTGGACTATTAGATTGATTAGCAAATAAGGAAAACATGACATCATCAGCATAGGTTGGAAGAAGTTTGCTTTGTCTCTTTAAAACTAGCAGCAGGAAACATCAGGAGCAGTATTAATGCTTGATTAGTACTGCTAGTGTTCATTTGAAAGATACAAAAGTCAACATTTCTAAGAGTTTGAGCTTGAGCTTGATTGGCTTGAATTTCAGCTTCATACACCTCTTAGAGTTGTTGTACGTTTTCGTCCTGCATAATGACCATCTTGATCAGGTTGTTATCGCAGGTTTAGGAATTATTGTTCCTTGCTGATGGTAGAGTAATTATAGGATTTTTTAGGGTATGTTATTTTTAGGTATGGATTGTATGCACTTGTGTCAATAGGTTAGATTTGTTTTGGTGTAATGGGTGGAGATGGTGGAGTACATGAAGTGTTCGTGCTATTTTGTGAAGTACTTGATGTGAGTGTGTGGGGTGTGAATGAGGAGTTGAAGGCACGTGGCGAGTGTGAGGGGTGGTATGGTGGGGCGCATGGGCGAGGTGTCCTGTGTGGGTGTAGGGTGGGGGTGTACTGTACGGGGAGCCGTGCAACGGATCGTACGGTGCAGTGAGGCCGTGTCGGGGGTTGGGTGCTACTGGGCCGGGGGGGGGGTGTGAGCGGTGGTGGGTAGAGACTGAGGGAGGGGAGTGTGATTGGTGGTTGGGCAACTCAACCAGTATGGGGGGGGTGCGGTGTTGTGGGTGGGGTGGGTATGCTGGAACTGTTGTGTACGTGTGGTGGTGCTACTGTGTTGTGTGGTGTAGGGTGGGTGTGGGGAAGGTGTGTGGGGGGCCGTAGGTCGTGATTTGTGGTGTGGTGTGGGGGTGGGGGGTCGTGTGACTGAGTGAGTGTCGGGGGGGTCTGGCGGGGAGGGCTTGGGTAGGGGGGGTGAGGGTGGAGAAGGGACGGAGGAATCTGGGCGGAGTAAGTGGGTGTGGGTGAGTGGTAGCGTGGGGGAGCAGGGGTGTGTCGGTGCGTGTTGAGTAGTGTTGTAGTGTAGGTGGGGGGTGGGGGGGTGGGGTTGCGCGGTGGGGGGTTGGGGGGGTGGGGGGGTGCGTCGGAGGGTCGGGTAGAGTTAGGTAGGGTTGGTGTGTGTGGGAATGGGGGGGTGTGTGTTTGTGGTGGGAAGGGTGGAGGGTGCTGTTCTTGTGGAGTTGTTTTTTTGTGGTGGTTAGTGAGTCGGAGACGGGAGGTTTAGGGAGTGTGTTTATTGGGCTGTATGGGGCGAGTGGGGTGGTCGGCAGTCAGTGAGTTGCGTGTGGGTGCTGCGTGTGTGTGATGTAGTAGAAAGGAGGAGAGTGTGTGGGTGTAGGTGGCATTGGAGGAGTTTATTGGTTTGTAGATTATAGGGTTTTAGGGAAACTCCAGGATGTGTGGTGCGTAGTGTGCTGTGCTTTTTGGGGTGTGTGTAGTTGTGATAAGAGTCGGAGGGAAGGGCTATTGTTTTAGGTGGGAGTTGGGTTTGTCAACACGATGTTGTCGGATGTTGGTTGGGGTTGGTGCTTAGGTAGTGTCGTGTTTGATGTTTCTGTGTGGTTGGATGGGGCGTGTGTACGTGTGAAGTGTGGAGCGGATGAGTGTGAGATTTTATTTTTTATTTATAAGGTGTGGTCTTTGGTCTATGCATTTATTAGAAGTTTTTTTATAGTTTAGTAGTTAGGGATTAGACTATTTGGAAGTTAGACTTTTAGATAGATATTATAATATATTGGACTTTTATAGCTATTAACATTTAGAGTATTGATTTACTTGAATATAGTTTATATAGGGAGACTTCTTAACAAAGTAAGATTTGCATCTTCCTGGGAGATAACTTCCCCTGAATTTCTAATTGGTTGAGCGTTTCTGAAAAACCTTTCATTGGTTGTTTCCAGCTCCTTCAGATCTTGATGCAGTAAATCTTCTCATATTGATGCTTCAGAATGGTCTTTTGCATTTTCTTAGATTCTTTGTTGCCTCCAAACCTGGTCTTGATAGCTTCCCATAAGGGCTTTGCATCCTTGATTCCATGAAACTTCAATAGGTGCTCATCAGGAATGGCCAACAACAGAGTACTTTTAGCTTTCAATTCATTCTTTCTTGCCAGCTTTTGTTCTACAGTTTTAGGAGGAATAGGACCTTCAGCACTAGCTGATGCAACAGCATGTGCATCACCATTTACAATAACCTCCCAAAGAGCATAATCAGTGAGAGTAAGATATTGCTCCATTCTCATGCCCCATAGATCATAGTCTCCTATTTTGAGTATAGGAAGTTTTAGTGCAAACATTGTTTGGGTAGTTTCTGACTGTGATTCCATCTTCTCTTTGATTATGACATCTTGTGTAGATATAGTGTTCTTCTTATTCAGAGTTTCTCAACAAGCTCTGATACCACTTGTTGATCCCTTCTTGACAGATCTTACTTAGCTTGTTTAAGCTTAGTTATATTGGATAGATCCAAGACAACTATAGTAGAAACTAAGATTGAGAATATCACAAATATGGGAATCTAGTTTGCACTCTAAGAAGTACAATGTTACAGTTAAATTAAAACAAGTTCTTTACTAACTTTCAATATATTGGAATATTATTTTGAATTACAACATAGCTATGAATAAAACTATGATTGCTATGAAACTATGAATTCTACTAGGAAACTGATGTGAAACTGATATCTAGATCTATCATTCGGGTTCCTTTTATACTCCAGAAGGAATCGATATGGGCTTACAAAAAGCGGTCAAGTGATTCATTGCATATCTATTCCTAATATAATCTATGCATATCACTTTAGCAGTACTAACTATTTATACCAACATTACTAACTACTTATAACATACTAATAAACTGGCAGTACTAACACTTTGTACTGGCAGTACTAACTATTACATTAGCAGTACTAATGACTTAAACTATTTCTTCTAATCTTCAGTAGCAATAGTTTCTTCAATCGTCGGTATTAACTTGAGACGCCTTTATTCCCAACAACTTGTTGTACATTTTGCTTTAATCAACTTGTTTTAACTTAAGACTTATATTTGTTAACTTAATCAAATGTGTCACTCAAACAATCAAGTTACTATTATATCAAATCTATTTTGTTGTACATTTTGCTTTAATATATGTATTTTTAATTTTAGGGGTGTTTTAAAAATAACTTTAATTAGTGTATTTAATTAGTTTATACTTGTAACATATGCATGGAGGAATAAATGTTGTACATTTTGCTTTAATATTTTTATTTGTTAGATAATTGATTTTGTGGTGAAAGGTTGCATTTAAAGATTGTACATTATGCTTTATAACTTGGATTACTTAATTTTTTTGTTGTGAAAGGTTGCATTTAAGGATTGTACATTATGCTTTATAACTTGGATTACTTAATTTTTTTAGGCAATAAATGAAAGAGAGTGTCTAATTTGCTTTATATGTATTATAGACGAGGCATGCAGACCTGTGCGATGCACACGGCTTATGTCAAAAAAATTTCTCATGTGGTTGCTTGCATAATGATTTTGTTAGAATGTTGATGCGTTAGTCTGATTGTGTATACTTTGGGAATTGGCCGTGTAATGTTTAGATGCGTTGTTGAACATGCAAACCCGTGCGATGCACACGGGTTGTATCTAAGTGTTTATTGCATAATGATTCAGGCTACTTCAAAATAAGCCTTAAGAAAGGAATAGTAATAATTAAGTGATTTTTTAAACTTTTTCTCGTGAAATACATGTTGGACCAATGTCAAATAATATTTACATATCTACAATTCTACATCTTTATATATATGCTACGCACCACTCGTAGTTTGCTCAAAGTAAACGAATAGACAAACAATAAAATACAATACAATAATAAAAAATATACAATATGATACTACGTAGTAAAAAAACATGCGATAATTTCAACCATCCCATAATTTCATTTAACAACAACGTTTTCCAACCTAGCCAAATTAGTAATTTTCGAATGGGATTGGCTCTGGCACAATTACAATGACAAAAATGATCAGCCCAAATATGATATCCCTAATATTTAGGTTAGTATAAAATCTCTCAACCCTAATTGCTCTTCTTATTCAAACGCATGCATCCACTATATTTCCTCTCAAACCAAAACGCATCAACAACATAGATCAATACATCACCATATCCCTCCACAAAGGAAATAGTGTCAAACTATCCGTTGGTTTGTTTAAACGAAAGACGGTTATATTTCAAAACTTGATTGTCTTCTTCTAACTCGTTTCCACAGCGAGATAGGAAAAAAATTACAAACGGCAAGCTCTTGTTGTCTTGGTGGCAAGTGGTGGCGAGGTGCCATGTTCCAAAAACGCCACCATTACCGTTATTTTTTCTTTCCAAAGGGTCTCAGCTAGGTTTTGTATTTTTTGCGTTTTCTTTTTAAACGAAACAAAGATACCGATTGTAACTGAAGGTTATAATTAATCATTATTTCGGAACTATAAAAGAGAAGTTTTTCTTCTTGAAGATCTATTTTTTAAAATCATTTAAAGGATCTATGATGTTATTCGTGATTCATGTATGAATTCTTCGTTAGGTCATGATGTTGTTGCACAACCGAAAGAAAGAAATTCGTGATCATTTAATTTTCATTAAAGTTTAATTATTAGGGTTGATGATGTGGTTTGTAGTTTTGTTGTGGATATGGAGGAGGATGGAGTAGGATAGTGGGATTTGTTGTTTCGGTCTGTTTTTGATTTATGGATATTTTTTCTTGCTCTTGTAACCGATCGGGTCATAACTTGGTTATAATACTGAGTTGACTCAGGCCCTGTCTTGATCCACTATATTTAAATCGATACGTGCAGTGAAACAAAACAAAAGTGATAGGTTTGCACAATCCTAATTGGTGGAGTTTATATAGAGACTCATAGTGTGGATTTATGAAGAGGACTTTATAAATAGCAAAGCTTTTGATTTTTTAATAACTGAATCTATAAATTTTGTTTTAAGGAGCTAATGGGATGCTCTAAAAAAGACTAAAGTTGCACAGAATTGAATTCACATGTTAAAAATGCCATTGGATCACTAATCATTACTATACTAAACATCTAACCTAAGTTTGCACAATAATAATAAAACATCTCAGTTTATATTAAACATAAAGATTCAATATTGCGCGTTGTGATGGGCGGTTGTATAAAACACATATACAAACTTCATGCATCAAAGGCGAATAAGCATGTGATTAGTTTTGCATATTAAAATCAATCAAATATAATATACAACATTGTGACAGTTCAAACACATATACAGCGAGAAAGGAAGTATACACTTTAAATTCATCCAGCTGGCCATATCTTTTTAATTGTTGGTGCTTTCCTAGAAATATTGAAATGAATAAGCTTTGCATATCTATATCGTGCAATTTCAAAGTCAAGCCCAATAAGTACATGATAATACATAGATATATGATGCAATACATTTATGACTTCTATACATGATTAAAATTTGCAATAGCTTAATGCATAGTATAGTTGTTACACTTATCTTTTGTAGTCAAGCCAAATGCAATTTTTAACATCGTCATAGAATATCTTAGCCCTTTTAACGTCAAAGATCTCTGCACCGTAACACCCTACATCATAGAACTTCATCAAAGATGGGACCTTGACCCGACAGGATATGGGTCGGAGCGGGGGGCTCGAGCCCTCGATAATCCGAGGATTGCCACGGGGGAACGCATTTAAAGGTTTAAAGCAAGAAACTTGCTATTGAACAGGATTTGCCGGTCAAGCTCTTCTACTGTTTGAATCCTCTAGTCTAAGTTAGACAACTTTATAAACATATAATCCATATTACATCTATGTTGACCTATAACACATTGAAAGAAATTTTCCATCAGTGACTTTGATTGAAAAGGAAAAACGTTTCTATTCGTTCAAAAAACTATGACGCTCACCAATTTAAAAACTTTTATCCATTAGCTAAGAAAGTATAAAACGTCATTAATTTTTTTATAAAAAATATACTATAAAGAATGTTTGGAAATGTGTGATAGATCTACGTTATCTATTTCAAACTTATCTAATTGGTTATACTCGTTTATCATATGTTTCAAGGAAAATATACTCCAGATGACCCGTTTACACACAGCCCCCTGTTTGACATGTGTACCAAACCGGCACAACCCAATCAGTTCACCTCCTGAAAGTTTCTTTAAAGCTTATATATAACATACCTTTAAAGGGTTATTAAAACTTATGAATACTACAACTTGAAAAAATTCGATATGGTTAATTGTAAACACTTCACAAACACACATTAGAACTCTTTATGGGGGCCGTTTGGAAGTAGGTTATTTTTCCAGCTATTGTTTACTTTAAAAAACTTAAATAGCTCATATGCCCCATATTTTCTACTTTCACCTTTATCAGCACTAATACCTTATTTAAGTTCGGTTTAGGCTACGATCGTACAGTGAAGCCCAAGCTTGGCTCCCTCTTTGCCTTTAGTTCAGAATAGAAGGTGAGGGGCTATAAAAAACGAAGCGATTGAGATTTAAAAATAAGAGAATAAGCAGCAAGAAAATACTCCGTTATGATGTCCGAGTTCTCCTTTGATCTTTCTCTTCAATTTGGTTTGTTTCATACATTGCCCATGATGACGTGTCTCTAGCCTATAAAATAGCATAATACATAAGAAAATGTTTTTACTGAAGTCTCACAAAAATTCAGCCAAAATGAAAAATAGTAGAGAACATATTAATAAATGAACGGGTAAGAGGTTCCAAAATCCAAGGCCATTTCCACTGGTTTTAAAGCTAATACTTGCAGGGCTGTTTGGATGCTCCTATGATTTTCAAACACAATGTCCAGATGTTTTATCTAGCGCCAAATGTGCATCACGATGTTTGGAGTCACATTCCCATAAGAAGAGGTATGATTTAAAAATTGTACTAATAGGGTGCTCGCTAGGAACGTGATTATGCATTCTCGTGCAATTTTACTATCGCGTATTTTGGCCCTGACGAAAAAATTGTTTTGAACTGGTTTGTAGATATACCTTTTGGAAAATTGCACCATGTTTTTCCATCATACTGTCCTTTTACCAGGTGACCATGCCTGTGTTCTCCATTTCCACTGGGGCCTTGATACGAATGCTTGAAGTTGTTTTAATCACTGTTGTTAACAAACCTACACAAAACAAACTTAACCTGATAGGCCTAGTGACATTCCCAATAACGTATCTAGTCTATCAAAGTGTAAATAAATAAGTTTACATTGTGTCTAAATATGGTTATTGTTAACTATTGCTCTATAGAAAGCAACTTTTGATTCCGTAGTCAGGCAAGACCCCCTCCGCCCTGCAGGTGAATATATTGCTTCTCCATTCGGATCCTTTTCTTCTTGTGACGATGTACTGAATTGATCCATCAAATGAAGTAATCAAAGGCCTTGGTTATCATCTCTTGGTCTATCTCCACGAACTCAGACTTGTTTTTGGGTCACATCTTTTCAATTGTCAGATTCATATCCTATATTTTCCTTGCAGCTACTTCCTTTAGAAATAATTCACATTGCTTGATCTATTTGTTGTCATATCAGGTTAGTTACCAAAAGATTGCAAAAGCACTTCATCTTTGGTTTGATATAAGACTTATAAAAAATGACAAATAGTAGAGAACATTATTAATAAATGGACCACGTGGTAGAGGATTCCTGAACTCCAATGATGTTTTAAAAAATAAAAATAAAAAATAAATTGGTTCTTAAAGCTAATACTTGTAGGGCAGTTTGGATGCTACTATGATCTTCAAACATAATGTCTGGATGCTTTATCTAGCGCCAAATGTGCATCACGATGTTTGGAGTCGCCATCCCATAAGAGAGTTCTGATTTAAATTGTACACATAGGGGTGCCTCGCAGGAACTGATTAGGCATTCTCGTGCCATATTTTATTATGCATATTTTAGTGACGAAACAAAAATTTGTTGAAGGTTTATAGTAAGTCATTCTGTAAGGATACACGCAATCATTGTTATTAATATCAACATTAACAAATCATTGTAACAGTATGCTCACTTTACAAATTTGTTGCTTAAAGTCCTGTTATGCCTCTAATCAGTTTTCGCTCCATCCAAGTAAAAAAAAGCGCGGTACTAACCTGCAGAAAATGTTATCGCAAGGTTATAAAACCGGGTGCTTAAATAACTGTAGACTGTTACAAAAAATAACTGTTGAATTAACCAGGTTTGTAGATTTCATTAACTTACTCGCGCCATACCACACTGAAGAGGATCTACATATTTCATTTACTTGTGTGCTCACACACACACAGACCACCAAATGAAACAACTGAAGTGACTGATTCACACAATCCATTAACTTGTGTCACAATGTATCATAATTTAAACACACTTTTTGAGTGACGTCGCAATTAGCTGAAATCAAATATTAAAATTTTGTTCCTCATGTATGGACCATAAATAAACATCACCTCAAAATAAAGGCATAAACAACATATTACCTTTTCTTCACCTAGAAGAAGCCGCCGAAAAAGCCGGGATACGTTGCGGCTCCTCTCGGACATTGTCCAGCCTGGGGGGGACCTTGGTTAATCCCTAGTACACGAACAAACAACTATTCTCCATACTTTGACTACTTAAAAGGATTTTTTATAATAGCAACTTATAAATAAGCTTAGAAGAGAACATATTATATGAACTTATGATGAGGCTATTCTGTGTATAAGCAGCTAAAAATGGCTATCTTATCCAATTAACACTATTATATCCAAAGAGATAAAAAACTCGAACATAAATATAATGGAATATTATTTTAAAACCTAGAAACAATTGAGAATTTTGTTTGGTTAAAATACCTTGGGAAAAAAATGAACCCTGGCTGTTTAATGCTCATGACTTGCGAATTTAACTCCGCTATAGTTTAGTTCTGAATTTACAAAAAAGAAAAAAGTCTGGCAACTTTCAAAATCATCAAAATATAACAATTTGAATACATAGGAATCTTCAAAACTCTCTGACCTTGTGATTTCCACACTCGTATAAGGTCTGCGACATATATTAAAATCCTAAAAAAGCTATCAGTTCTATTGTAATAACAGAAATTAGACATATGAATGAAGATTGTCTATTAAATTAATTGTTCATTTATCGACACTTCCTAGACTCATATATATTTGATTAACCTCCCAATTAATTATAAAAGCGTTTTTCCTCAACTTTTGTTAGGGTTTAGTTACAATAATGATTTAATTATAAACCAAATCGATTCAACACAATTAAATATTACCGAAAGTATTGGGTAGAAACGCAAGATCATCCATGGTGATTTTGATTTTGTACGTGTTTTTGGTGATATAAATGAAAAGAGCTTGATCTTCCATGATGATGGCTAGGTTTTTTTTTTGGAGAAAACAAATATTGCGGGTAAATGGAAGATTAAAGGTGAATGGTGTAAATGCAGGACTTGATATTGAGTTTCACTATGCAACATGGTTTTGTACATATGACTATGTGGGTAATACAAAGCATTTAAAGATACAGTCCCAATAAATTTAGAGGCTGAATCTTTTAGTATAATAGATATGCTAACAAATTGATGGTACATATAGTTTTGAAAATCGGACTGGACTAACGGGCTCAACGGGGAACCGGATTTGCCACTGGTTCGGCTAGCTAATAAAAGTCGTCCGAAAACGAACCGGATAGGGCCTGTCGAACCGATACAAACGGGTGAACCGAAATCTATTTCTCTGGTCAATCGTCACATGGTACCCGCCGTCGCATCGCGCGGGTACCCTGCTAGTATCAAATTAAATACAACCAATTAAAACACCCCTTACACAAAAGTACAATGATGTTTTCACAATGTGCAATCCAAACAAGCTACAATATAAACTAATTAAACACACTAATTAATAACGATAATTAATGTTATTTTTGAAACACCCATAGAATGAAAAGTACATGTTCTAATACACATTTTACAAACTAATAAAACACACAAAGCTTCATACAATTATATGCTAAGAAGTTGATGGTACATATAGTTTTGAAAACCGGACCGAACCAACTCGCTCAACCGGGAACCAGAGTCGCCACCGGTTCGGCTAGCCAATGGCCATCGATTCAGCTAGCTAATAAAAGCCGTCCGAAAAAGATATTTCTCCGGTTAATCATCATAGGGTACCCGCCGCTACAACACGCGGATACCCTGCTAGTAGATAATTATAGATTATAGATAACTGAACTTTATTGGTGTGTTAACTTTTTGTTATAGAAAAATAGTCTCAAAATATCCGATGGTACGTCTAAAAAGACGTCACCTACTCGAATATTGCCCTCGTCTTAAAATTATTGTTCAAATTTTCATTTCGTAATGTCTCAAAATAATTATCCAATCTTCATTTAAACCAATAAAAACTAAAAAAAATAGTTTAGTAGGTATATATGTTATTTAATTGGTTAAAAATAATTTTTTTTAAAACTTTGAGTTCTTTTTCTTCTGACAATAATTATAAGACGAAAGGTAGCTAAGAAAAAAAATAAAACTTAGGGTATCTACTACGGTTATTTCATCAAAAGGTCTAAAACTCATATAAAGCTTTATCTTTCATTTTAACCATAGTGATCCTTTGTTTCACGTGCATGTGAAATTAAGAGGTTCATATTCTTGAACCTCTTTATAATCTCATGCGTGTGTTATTATAAATCATTTCTAGAGTTACAAAAGATTTATACATAATGAACGTAAATTTATAACATTCAAAAAGCTTATAAATTAATGATTTTGAACATATTAAAAACTTCACCATTATATAATCACCCTTGAAGAATGGTAAATAACCCTCGAACACCACCACCATACAAAATCACCCTCCGAAATAGAAGATGCAGTAAAAGTTGACCTTTTTGGTCCAATTCCATTCTCACTAGTCTAACCAACCATTAACACAAGGATGGAATCTTAAATCAAACACCTATGTTTTTGGTCAGAAATGTAAACTGCGTGTCATATTCATAAGAGTAGTTGACCAAAAATATTGGAATATGTAAAATAACATTAATTTTATTTATTTATTTTAAATTCGAATCCGCAAACTAGTCTCGTTGTTTTATCTAACGTCGAGTTGTTTTTAAAACCTAAAGCTCTCTATGATCCGAAGATTTCATTGTAAACTTCAACACTCCAATTAGCAATGCACTAAACATACCCTATGGTGTTTTAGAATTGTTGGAATCTAACAATTAAGTTAACCAGTTAACTCTTACGAGTACGCAGCGGATAGATCTAGTCTAGTATAAACAATTAGCATACCTATACACACAATAAGGGACATGAAAAATAAATAGAGACATACCCTTGTAGTCACCAGCAAAAATCACGTAACCAAGTATATGAAACTAGTGACTAAATTGTCACCTCTATGAGTGCTCACACAAACACGTAAACAAGCACGTCTAGATGCTAGTCTTGAACCCCACGTTACTAACAAGTATAGTACTTGCTTGGATCAAAACCTCACTCGAACAACCCTTGTTTAAAAATCACCGAAAACCAATGAAACCAAAAAAAACTATTTTTCCTTGATTACTGATTCGTGATCCAGAACCAAAAAACCAATTGAACCCTTGTTCCTACTTTGAACCAATGGAGAAACAACTCTGCACCAAAACCCTTTAAGGGTTTGTCAAACTTGAACAAGGAAAGAACTAGAACCGAAAATCAAAGAACCTATTAAAGGTTGTATATATATATATATATTTTTCCACGGCTGTTTTGTGTGAAGGAAAAGAAAAGGAATTATCTGTGGTTTTTGTTTCTTTTTGTCTCGTGTATTATGAGCTAGGTAGGGAGAGTATATATAGCTTCTCACCTCAACTCATGATAAGCCTTAAATTCATCAACTTTAATCTTATCACAACACTTCAAGACTTATCACAATCAATCCCTTCTTATTATACTACCACATTCCAACGACACCTAGACAACTCTCTATAGATACCTTCCAAGTGATTAGCTTCCATTAGACAGCCATAAGTTCTTGTTAGTCGTATTTGGTCCTATAGGTTTCTTTATTTTAGAAAACGTATATGATGAAGTTTTTAAAACACTTTATGTGTTAAGTGTGTGCAACCCAATAGGCTCACACAATTCTAAGTCGTGTTTGAGTAATCCATCAATTTTCCAACAGATCCAATTGGGAGGTGTAGTAGCAGACAGCATAATACTAACGACGGATACGTTCTTAGAAACACTCACTTTCGTTTTTGTTCAAAATAGAGAAGTGTATAGAGATCACAGTTTCATAAACTTTCTTCAGTAGCCATGGTATTTTGTCTCTTGCTATACATCTCTCATTTTGTTTCTAATTACTTTTAAACCATAGTTATGGATCCTAACTAATTCTTTTCCATATATAGTTTTAACTATTAGATTCTCGTTTATAGAATTTAATTCAGTATACCAATTGTAATCATGATCATCTTGCATTACCCTTTGAGTTTGGCAAACACAATTATTCTGATTAATTCTGGAGAGGCCGCCAAGGTTTTATTCTACACATGTAAAGTGGAGAGGGAAACAAATTTCTTTCTCGAATACTAGATTTTGTGAATGTTGCTTTCAATCACTTCAATAATAGTCTTTATAATACCATTTTCATGACAGGTCTTTTGTCAAGAGAGAATTAAAAAGTGATATCCACTCCATACCAGTAACTTGTTTGTATTCTTAAGTACTAAGGTGTATGATCGCTTAACAAACAATTTTCGAAATTATATTCTACCTTATTGACAAGGATCCATATAATGTAATCATTCAAAGGTTTGGGGTGCCCTATACGCATCCATTGTGACGATAACTTTTGAGTTTGGAGGGAACATTCCTTAATATTCAAAGAATATAACCAACACTCATATTTGCAATGTGTATCAATACTCCCATTCTGTTAAACGACAATGGCCATATTTAGAACGATAAATAATTTCAAGGATTAAATATGCAGAAATATTTGGATAAACAATTGTTATATGAATGATAACAATTACCCTCGTTTTCTTTATTCATCAGTAAATAAAATTGTCTTACAATCCACATTATTAAATAACCTTATAAACACAGAGTTACATGAGACTATAGCTGGAAGCATTCCAACTTTTACTAGTAAGTTCTGATGCTTTGGAAAAAGCTAACGACTTTTGTAAAACGGATTAGCTAAGTTGTCATCTGTGTGGAAACTTTTTTAACTTTATGTCACCTAATTCAATAACTTCACGAAAGGTAGTGAACCTTTGGAATAGAAATGTTCTCAGAGCACCTTGTAGTGGATTCCTGATGCATTAGCTATAGCGATTGCCCTCCAGTATTATTACAATACATATTTATGGGTTTTTCAATTGTGGGAACAACACCAGACGCCATAGATATATGAATTTCTAACCTATACTGGCATTCCTTAGAAGATCAAAGGCGAGGCATATATATCAGCTTCTGCAGATTGAAGTAGCGAAAATGATTTGCTTGGCCACTTTCCAATCAACGGACCTTACTATTCAATACTGAAAAACAATATCCAGTCTGAGACTTCGAGGTCTTTCTGCATCCGTTAAATACCAGCATCATCGTGTAGCAAAAACCCTGAGCTCTCATTTTAGATAACCTCCGTAAACTAGATACATGTCCTTTGTATTCCTGAGATTACTTCAGAATGTTCTTAACAGTAAGTCCGTGTGAAAAGATCACATGGAGATTCTGTTGGAATAGGCGTGTTATGTTTAGAGCGAATGCAATATCCAGGGCGAAGTACATCTCACTGCATTATATAATAAAACCACACAGCCAATGCGTATGGAACATTTTGATGAGCTTCAACCTAGCAGGTGTAGAGGACACCTCGGGATTTATCAATCTAAGCTTTTCTGCATGGGTGATACTTTCCACGTTTGGAATTCGCCAAGTGATAACGATTTTAGATTTTTTTCGATATAAGCACTTTGACCCATAAGCACAAATTCAACGTCGTGATCTTTCTCTGTAGATCTTGATTCCAGAATATATGAAGCTTCATTAATCTTTCATGGCAAAACATCCTTCTCAAGGTAGGGATTTTACATCTCTGTAACATTGGAATGTTGTCTTCCCATGTTTTATTTGTCATCGACATTACAAGGTTTGGAAAGTGACATTATCTTCCCACTAGCTTTTAGATATACACAATGGCCTCATCAGATTTTGACTGAAACCAAATTTCTCTTATTTCATCATAAAAACGGTATTCGTTGCCCTTGATGCTTGCTTAAGAACATAAATGGAACGTTTTAGCTTAGATATAGTCGGTTTGGATATTTTGGATTGACAAAACCTCCCAGGTTGCTCCATTGTAAACCTCTTTATTAAGTATCCATTGAGGAATGGCCAGTTTTGAACATCCATTTGCCAATCTCATAGTCATTGTACGAGGCTATGGCTATTAGAATTCTAATAGCCTCTAATGTCGGACAACAGAGAGGACGAAGGTTTCCTCATAATCAATCCAATAGGGTTTGAGTTCAGCAATTAGCCACAAGACGGACGTTTTTTATAGGGGTGTACCAAGCTTCATCCATGTCGGTCTTTTTCTTAAAGAGCCACATGCTACCAACGGTTTTGCCATTAGGAGGAAGTTCAACTAAGACCCAAACTTTTTTGTCTTTCATGGATTGCATTTCCACATTCATAGCATTAAGCCATTTATCAGACTAAGGGTTTCTCACAATGGCAACTTATAGTTAGGGTTAACCGTGGATCACACCTAACTATGTTCCTCAGCATCGATTGTATAAACCACATATGATCTGTGGGGACGGCGCGTCCTTGTAGAACTACGAATAGGATGATTTCACTTTGACGGTTCATCCATGTCTATGATTAATACTCCTTCATGATTCGAAGCTTTTGTGTCTATTAGAAGGGATGCGTTTTCTTCTTCTTGAATAATTTCAAGATCTTATATCACTACCCACTTGGCCTTATTGGCTTTATAAGACTATTCTTAGGAATTCAGCATTGCCGAGAACTAAGGACTTTGTTCTGGTTTGTGGGTATGTATGAAGAATAGTCTATTGTTTCCTGTGGGTATCTCGATGAAGATACACTTAATAGACCTGGGTCTAATTGTCAGGCCATTGGTAAGGTGTATTCTCGCCCCTTAGCAAGTTCTAGTGCCTACAACCCCATACTTTTATGCTAAGCTAACTTTAGGGGCTCTGCCCACTCCATACCACACCTTCATATGGTTTGTCTTTTAACCTTCTTAGTTAGAACCATATTGAGAATGCATGCAGCAGTCTCAAGAGCATAATCCCAAAAGGACTTTGGAAGAGTTGTTTGACTCATCATAGATCGGAACCATAGCTTAAGTAGGGTGCTGATTCTCCTCTCGACACACCAATTGTGTTGTGGAGTGTAAGGAGGAGTTAGATGGGCGATAATCCCATGATCCTTTACTTGATCCAAAAATCTTGACTCATATATTCGCACCCACTTTCATCCCGATACGAACCGTAGCGATTTTATGTACTTGCCGAGTTGATTTTTTCCTGACTTCCTTTTGAAACACTTTAAAAGTTTTCAAACACTTCATGTTTATGTTTCTCAACAAGTTAACATAACCATTAACAACTAAAGTCGTCAGTGAACAGCTGAGAAGCTAGCTTTTGCTCCTTGCCTTGAAGTGATCTTAAATGGGCCACATACATCGGTGTGTATTAGTCCAAGTAAGTCTTTGGCCCTTTCCACTTGATGTGTGTAAGGTTTTCTTGCCATCTTTCCAGACATACAAGGAACGCATTTTTCAAAAGCCCTAAGGTCAGTTGAATTGAGAAGTCCATCGTGTTGCAACTTTTCAATGCGTTTCTTGCTGATGTGTCCAAGACGACAATGCCACAAGAGAGCAGAGTCCAAGTCTAGCTTGGCTCTTTTGTTGCTTACAGTATATATAGAACTTTCATTTGCATAAGAATTAGACAAATCAATTTCAAAAATACCATCCCTTGGGATAGCACTAAAATAAACCATGTTATTCCTAGAAACTTGAATTGTATTATTCACGAAGCGGTTAATAAAACCATCTTCGTACAAACGGGAAACTGAAATTACTCCTCTAGTAATAGAAGGAGCATAATGACAATTGTTCAAAACAATAACTAATCCGCTAGGGAGAGATAAATCAAAGTTGCCAATTGCTTCCACAGCTTCACGTTGACCATTGCCCACGTACAAGCTAAGAGCCCCCGGCTTCAGTTTCCTACTTGCCCTTAGACCCTGCGTTGTATTACAAATATGAGTACCACAACCAGTGTCATAGATCCATGATCTATTAAGGAAAGTATTGAGTTCTATAACGAAGATACCTGAACCACCACCAGCTCCAGAGGCTGCGTTCTTTTTCTTCTTTAGCAACTCGGCTAAGTACTGAGGACAGTTCCTCTTCCAATGTCCTGTCTCACCACACTCATGACAGATTGAGTCCTTTGCGGGATCTTCCCTCTTGGGTGGAGGGGGAATCTTGGGCTTGGGAGCATAAGCGTGCTTATTTTTCCCATTCCCTTGATTTTGTCCCCTGGCAGCCTTTTGGGGTTGCGGTTTGTTGTGCTTTTTACCTTTCTGGACTTTACCAGCTCGAATAGCATGTAGAGCAGGAGCGTTGTTTTTGGGCAGATTAAGAGTTTGCTCATGGAGCTTTAGCATAGTAAGCAACTCGTTAACTATCTTCCCTAGGCTATACATATTGTAATTCTGCACAAACCCATCAAATTCTTTGCGTAGACCGATAAGAATCAGACTTACAACAAGGCCAAGTGTCACGGGGTGCCCCAAACGCTCTAGCATATCAATATAGCCCTTCATTTTCAGAACATACAACTGACTGCCCTTCTTCCTGTTTGCAAGAGTGAAAATCTCGCGTAGTCTGAAGAAGCTCCTGCTCTGCTTGCTGGGCAAACAGAGTTTTTAACTCCTTTAGCATGTCATTAGCATGGAGGTTTTCCAGATTTCGTTGGATCTCTGGCTCCATGGTCATGAGCATGAGTCCAGCAATCTCTTTTGATCCTTTAACCCAAGCAGTATGAGCTGCAAGGATTTCAGGAGCAACATGCTGACCCGCAAGAGCTACAGGAGCAGGAGGAAGTGGCTGCTCTAGGTAATTCAACTTATCCTCAATTGATAGTACAATCCTTAGTTGTCGATACCAATCAATAAAGTTGGGTCCAGTCAGTTTTTGCTTCTCAAAGAAGCCCCTGAAGACCGAATTGTTAGCTGGCGAGGTTGTCATCTACAATTGTGAAAAAGTTCAAATATTAGTATTGTCGATAATTAAATTCTTAAAGGAATTAACTACCCAATTAATTACTAATAAGACTAAGATCCAACTTGACCTCCCACTTATTACAGAAGGTCTGACCAACGTGTAAACAAGTAGGGCAAGAGGTAAGCGACGAGCGTTAATTGCATGGAATGCAACTCTTAGATTTATGAGACTAATGACATTAGTAACTCTTATAGTAATGTCAAAAGCATATTTGGTCTCATCTTATGCCTCGGGTCCGAGGTCTGACCAGGAAACTCGATTTAAGTCCACCAAAACAGAACGTGCGAAAATTGATATAGGTCTGACCTATGAAAAAAATTCGCCATGGGTTTGGCAAGGCCCTTAGGTCTGACCAGAGAAGTCAAGCCAAAGGCACGTGTTCTAGGTTTGGCTGGCATAGACTTAAAACTTCATATAAGGGTATACACATAAATGTGACAAAGTTGTGTACAAGAAGCATGCAAAACATCTTGTAGCACAAAGTTAAGAAAACATTTTGTTAACCTTTTTGGTATAGCAATCATTTTGTCAAATGTTCACGGTAGCTCCATTTAGGACGCACAAAGAAGCGGAGAAACAGGTCAGCGCGAAGCGTATTAAAAACCTGACTTCATTTGGGGAATCTTACTTCAACCCGCCTTAAACTTCTCTTATAGTTTGTCCATAATGGGTGAGCCGTACTTCCAATTGACTAATGATGCTATTGTATGTTAAGAAACCCCTTTTGTTAACATTAGTTTTATTGATGCCAATATGGTGGGATTACAAATTGATCAAACCCTATATTGTACTCCTACTTGGTTCGAAAACAAAAGTAATTCTAATAATTCCCTCATATGCTAAAGCATGTAGTGGGGCGGGAAAAAATTAAAGATCAATTCAACCCCATACCGCGCATGTAAAACTAAAGCTTCACAAGAAATCAAATTTCATAGTTTAATGTTCGTATTAATTTTTCCAAAAACCCCGGTTTCGCAAATAACACATAACTGGTCACAAGGAATAAAATTACGTGTGTAATATTAGACATGTTCAATCCAAATTTCTCTATAAGTATTAGTCCGGTTTTTGAGAGTTTCATAAAATCTATATTTTGCAAATATTGACTAGACACAAGGCATATCACATATAAGCAATTAAAACAGACTAAAAATTGGATTGAAAATTGAGGAACAAACTCTTATAATGAAAGCAGTAAATCACATAATGCCTCGAGTTCTCAAAAGAGTCTTCCCCAATTGGAGAACCATAAGACTCTCACTAGGTTTTCTGCTAAAGTGCCTAGATCGCCACATCCATCATATAATATGATTGCGTGAGTCTTATAGCCGAGATAAAACAAGAATAGAATAATCATGGCAGCTTAATTAACATTTAATTTTAGATCTATTCTTCTTATTTTATCATATTACATTTGTATTGATTCTAGGTTGTTTATTCATTATTTATGGCAAGGATTGCATGTCGTTGCCATAATTTTCAATAAAAACAATAAATAAACCAATTTCATGCAGCCCTAGCGTGTTTTAAATCGTATGTAATACATAAATACTAAACAAGTTGACTCGTGATGCCACTGTTGGAATTTAACAATCAAGTTAACCAATTTAACTCTTACGAGTACGCAACGGATAGATCTAGTCTAGTACATATCATTAACATACATTAAACATAACAAGGGACATGAAAAGTAAATAGAATACTAACCCTCGAAGTCACCAGCAAATAAATGAAACTGAGAACGAGAAACGAGTGACTAAATTGTCACCTCTACGAGTGCTCACACGAACACGTAAACAAGCACGCCCGGATGCTAGTCCAAACTTCACGTGTACCCAAACAACAATTGTAAACCAAATACCTCTGAAAAACGATCACCTAAACCCACTCTTAGAATAGAACCGAAATTCAGAAAGAATCAACAAGGGTTTAACCGAATTCGGTTGTAATCCTGCTATAGTACAACCGAAATAGAGATCCACAAACCCTAGCTCGAATCCGACTATTGTCACACCTTGACAATATGTAAACCAATGTATTACACCCTCTGGAATAAACCTAGGATCGAATCACAAGTGGAAAAACCCTAAAAGATTTAACCGAATTAGGACAGAGGGTTTTGGAGTTAACCGAAATACAAACTGTTTTGATCTATGTTTTGATTTCGGCTGTTTTGTGTTAAGGAGGAAGGATGGCAGATATTTTTTGGGTGTATGTGATATGTATATCGTGTGAATGAGCTAGGGTGAAGGGGTTTTTATAACCTCCAAACCATAGTCATAATAATGATTAAAACCATGAATTTTAACCTTATCAAAACACTAAACCTTATCACATAACTTCCCTCTCCTTATCATCAAGGTACACCGAACCAAGACCCTTTCTAGAATGTTCCTTATAGCCGGCTAGCTCATAAGGACATCACACAATTCTTGTCTTAATCGTTCGTGTCCAAACGGTTTACATTTAATAGTTTTCGTGAAGTTAAAACGTACTCTAAATGTTTTATCGTGTGTGCCTCCAATAGGCTCACACACTTCTAGTCGTACATTGCGTATCCAACTAACATAACCCAACACACTTCTCATTTAACCCTCTTTTTATCCATCAAGTTTCTGTTTAACACCCAAAAGAGCACGCACCGCATCTTTATTAACTTCATTTTGATCTTCGGAGTCCTCCAGATCATCATCATTTCCTAACATGGAACAAGAATACAAGATTGTTAAATCGGCAAATTATAATGTCACATTCATTTAACCAAAGATTCAATGTTGAATGCAATTGATTACCTTTTGGCGTTCAAAAGCCTGTAGTCGTGATAAAGCCCACTTACATAAAGGATCATAGATAAAAACCTGGAATGTATATTCATACATACGGGATGCAAAAAAGGTCCGATCTTTTCAAGAATGACAATTGTGTTAAAGTGTGATTACAAGACCATATCATATTAATAATAATATAATGTGAAAATCTAAAGATTTAGGGGGTTCTATGAGGTTAATCAATTTGGAAATAACAGACACCCGGAATCACCCATTTATAATTAAATAGGTCAAAATTTCCAATTTCGCTTTATATGGCTAAAGATAAAGGTTGCAAAATTGTACTTCAATGATGGTAACTAAAGCTTCTTTATCTGTTCACATGAAAGACATATTTTCTTCACAAAACTATCTGAAAACTCCTTCCACACCTGTTACTCCCATACCAGGGACGGAGCCAAGTGAGGCCTAGGGTTGGCCATGGCCCATCCAAAACATTCACGAGATACTAATGAACATTTGTATAGTGTAATGTATTAAATCTATTTAGTAGTTTTGAGCCCACCCAAAGATAAATTAACTCTCATCCAAATACATATCAGTTAAATATTTAGACGTGAAGGGTTTCAAATTACAGAAGTTTCTTGTTTTACTTCTTATTAGTATCTACTATCTAGTACGGAGTATATGGTAATTTAGTGATTAGTATCAAGGAAGATTTGAAGAGACTTTTAAATTAGATAATGTTTTAGATAGTCTAGCTTATTGAAAACCTTTTTTTATTATTAAGACACTACTATTAAAGATGTATTTTTCTTAAGTTCTCTTTGTATTTGTTTCGGCTCACCCGGAATCAAAATCCTGGCTCCGTCACTGTCCCATACCATCGATAATATCCCTTGTCAGCAGGAAGGGACCCTATTTAAGATGTACAGCAATTGTGAGAACAATGGGAGATAGAGAACAATCGGTAAAAATGAGAAAGATATACGGTAGTCAAAAAGTTGAAGGGACAAACCCGCTCAGGTGTTTTCAGCATTAACCCTTGCTCAAGATGTGAGGTAATGATGAGCAATTTCTAATTTAGTTTGTGTTCCTTGCGGTCACAGAACTTAGCTTTTTTGGTGGTTGTTTAAAAGGTGGGTATATGTATTTTAGAGCAAGTGGAGATTGTTTCTTAAAAGACTACAACGGGTTTAATGTATTATTGGGAAAAATTTAGATTAGTATTGATTACTACGAGTACGTAGTATTACAAAAATGAATATTTCTACTTTTGTTTAAGCTGCTACAACTTGTACATGAAACGACCATAATTGTTTGTGATGAACTAAGCAAACTAAAAATGTATGCATTTATGACAAACAACTTTCAACTTTTTCTTAACTCCGTAAGAACTAAGGAAGCTAGTTATCAGGATGGAAGCATCAATCATGTGTTCATGCGCCTTTTTTGATTACTTGAACATAAAAGTCGCTAATACAAATAGCTATAGTAGATATATGAAGGCTCAAAAACACCTTACCGGTAACAAGAGGGTTTCAAATACACATGACAAAGGTAAATAAAAACTATTTATGCATTTGAACACTAACAAACTGACAAGACTCAAATTATATGACTAGCTATATCTTTAGAGACTTTCTCAGCCATGAGATGATTGTTCTTCATAAAAATATTTGTATTTTGAGGTATGAAGTTCTGCTGCCTGTAGAATTATGTTATTCCCATCAAAGTTTAACTGCAGATGATCATTAGATTCGATTAATGATTTCCAACTTCAATTGAATGCGAATCAGGCATCTGGTATTTACCGACAAGCATTAGATGATTGTGTGGAATATTGGCCAGGTGGAGAGGACGGCACCTTAGAAGCTCCTTTGGGCAATACAAAATTAGGGAATGTTAAAGTAAGGACTAAAAACAGTAGAATAGATAAGGGCGTTAACAAACACGGCAACACTTCCCTTCAACTGCAAACCAAGAATCAGGTGACTAGAAAACTCATACGATCAAAACCTTTATAACCAATCCCAGCCACAGGCATGAGCTACCTTCTGTACCCAGTATAAAAGTTGAATATCCAGACCTTGCTTCACCTCTTACAGAAGAGGAAGACTTTGTTCCACTATTACCCAAGTTAAATTTGGATCCAACCTGTAACCTTTTTCCACCGGTGCCTTTAGACAAAGGCATCTTTCTTTTAGCACGCCTTTAATTAGGTGCAACTCTCTGACCCTTGGTCTTTCTTCAATGTGTCTCGACAGTAAACTCGTCAGAATGATCTTCAGGGTTTTCCAATGTAACAAAATGGTTTGGCTGGTGAGATTAACGATGACTAAATGGTTTAAGAGTGTGGTGTTATTGGGTGGGGTGGATAGGGGGGGGAGCATTTGATTTTTTATTTTATTTACAAATTGAATGACTTCAAATAAACCTTCCTTATAATTGTTACCTTCTCCTAATTGTGGTCCGCGACCGAGGTGAGGGGGGGGGTGGGGGGGGGGGGGGGGGGGGGGACCCGGTGGGGGGGGGGCGGGGTATGGGGGGTAAAGGGGGGGGGGGGGGGGGGGGTGGGGGGGAAAACAAAGGTAAAGAGTTTAAAAGTACTAATGTATTAGTAAAGTTAGTGTTAATTCCAATAATTTCCCTATTATGCCCGAAGAATTGATAGTGGGTGGCGGGGAAAAAAAAATTTAAGTTCATTTCAACCCCATATCGCGCAGGGGTTAAAATCTATAGCTTCACAAGGAAATCAAATTTATGTTTATATTGTCCGCATTTAACTTTTTCTTAAAAACCTACCCGGTTTCGCAAATTCAATTAACTGAGTTACAAGGAATATAATTAGTGTGTAATATAAGTCATGTTCAATAAAATTTCTCTCTAAGTTTAGTCGGTTTTTGAGAGTTTTATAAAAATCTATATTTTGCAAATATTGGCATAGAAACAAGGCATTATCACATATAAGCAAATTTTAACAAACATATAATATTGGATTAAAAATTGAGGGACAAAAAACTATTATAATAAATGCAGTAAATTCATATGCCTCGTTTTCTCAAAAGAGTTTCCCCAATTGGAGAACCATAAGACTTTACCTAGGTTTTCTGCCTAAAAGTGCCTACGCGATAGCCACTTTACATCATATAACATGATTGCGTGAGTCTTATAGCCGAGATTAAGCAAGAATATAATCATCATGGCAGCTTAATTAATATTTAATTTATGAGCTATTCTTCTTTTTATTAAAATAACATATGTGTTGATTCTAGGTTGGTTATACATTATTTATGGCAAGAATTGCATGTCGTTGCCATAATTTTCAATAAAAACAATAAATAAACCAATTTCATGCAGCCCTAGCGTGTTTTAAATCGTATGTAATACATAAATACTAAACAAGTTGGCTCGTGATGCCACTGTTGGAATTTAACAATCAAGTTAACCATTTAACTCTTACGAGTACGCAGCGGATATTGATCTAGTCTAGTATAAACAATTAACATACATAAACACAAAAGGAATGAAAAGGGTAAATGGAATACATACCCTTGAAGATTCCAGTATAAAATGAAACAAATGACAGTGGTCACATTCTACGAGGCTCACAACAATCACGTCCAACGAATGCGCCCGGATGCTAGTCCAAACCCACACATACCCCTAACACCAAGTGTATACCAATAGAACCTGAATTAAGTACCAAAAATGTCCCGAACACCTTGTACCAAATTACATATTTGAGCTTAGGGTTTTAACCGAATTAGGTTGTAACCGAATTAGACAGATTCAACCGAAATTCACCAAAACCGACCCTAAACTTGTTTCTTCTTGTTGTCACGCTGAGAACAGTTAAACCAAGATTAATACCTTCTGTGAACTTTATAGGGATCAGATCACACTCGAAAAACCCCTTTAATGGGTCAACCGAAAATAGACAGAAGGTGGAAAAAGAGAACTGAAAATGGAGAACCCTAATTAAGGTTTGTTAATTCGGCTGTAGGGGATTAAGGAGGGTTTTGCAACTGACTTGGGAGTGTTCTAGGGTCTATAGGTCGTGAGTTATGAGCTAGGGGTGATGGTTTATATAGCCTTTGAACCCCTAATCATGATAACACTCAAAAACCTATTTGAGCCCCTATCATGATAACTCTTTTCTCTCCTTATCTCCAATAATATTGAAACTGACAGTTCTCTAGATCTTCTTGGTTGCTATAAACTTTAGGATAAACCTTAGGATCATGTCTTGGTCATTTTTGGTCTTTAGGTTTACATTAGAAACATTTACGTGAAGTATAAAACGCATTCTATGTGTTTAACGTGTGTGCCCCCAATAGGCTCACACACTTCTAGTCGTGTTTGAGCTAATCCAACTCACACAATCCAATAACTGGACATAAGACATTAGCAGCAAATTAGAAAATCGCAGACTTCAAATAAACAAATTGCAAAACATTTAACAAAAGCAAATTAGCAGCAAGTAAGCAAATTTCAAACTTCAAATAGAGACTTGTAAACTATAACAAGTACGCAAGCAGACCCTATTCCTAAAGATAAGATTCAGTTGTGGACCAATTTGCAGCATATAACGAAGGCTAAAAAAGCTTTGTTGTAACTTATGAGGTTTTTTGGATGTCTTTTGAATTTTTGAATGCAAACAACCGTTAACCAACTGGAGTTATACATAAATACATATTTCAATTTTAAAACAACATGTTAAGTGTTCGAACTTACAAATTAGTGTTATATCACATGTGATATATCAAACAAAATACTGCACCGAAAAAAAACAAAAAATACCAAAAGAAGATAAAAAATTTGTCGAAAGTATATGAAAGTACCCCTCTATTGAAAGATAATTATATGCTCGTCACAATGGTGTAATTTTATGTAAATTAACGGTTTAGAGTTATTAAGATATGTAATTTTAAAAAAGAAGGGCTGAAATTGAGTTTTAATTAAAAAAAGGTGGTAGAAGAGGTGAAAGTGGATGTTTTAAATTGATTTTAGTTGTACAATTGCAACGTACTTTCACTAATGTACCGTTTTAGTACGTGAACTTTTTTTTGTTCTACTCAATGCGACATACTTTTTGGTTTTATGTTAATTTACATTGTGAAACTTGTTTTACTAACACCACTAACTTACTTTATTTTATTATTTATTTTTACAAAATTATTTTTTTCTTTATTGTATATCTTTTAGAATAGTGTTTATTTTCTTCACTTTTTAAGGTTATTCTTAAAAGGGCAAATGACACAAAAAGGCATTAAACGTATGGTATCTTTCTAATCAAGGTACTCCACTTTTTTTTGCACATAAAAGCGTCCAACTTTTTTTTATGTCAATTTAAATTTTTCTCACTTTCTGTTAACACACTAACGGCAGTTTCGTTAAATTCTCAAAATTTATGTTAATTAAAAATAAAGGGCGCAAATTAACAATTATATAAGAAAAACTCCTAACTATAATTAATCGTTATCACCTTTTGTATCATGTGATTAAAATCATATACATATCTATACATTTATGTAACTCAGTACATTACAATTGCAGGAAAACATAGTCCAAGGCAAAAGGCAACACAGTCATCATGGTTACTAAGTTTTAGTTAAATTACCAACCTAATGATCGAGTATGGATTCAATCAGAAGATACTCAGGATTACGGGTAATCATATATTAAATAATAATCACAATAAACCAATAATTATATATACCATGTACCACTGTTGGGTTACATTCATCAATACTTGTTGATACAGAAGTTAGGCCGGGTCTTGTTTAGTCCGAATAGGCAACTATTCAGGTATGTAGCATCTTGTTCTTGTATCAAGTGAAGTTGTTTGAAGGACCCTGCACAAGGAATGAAACACCGTTAACCTTATCGTGGGAGCGGATCCCACAATTGGACTCCGACGTGAGAGTAAGTATATAGTCTTGGGGAGTAATCGAATGTAATTAGGGTTTTTTGCCAGATACCTGTATTGATGACAATTGCGTTCCTTTTATAGGCTAAATAGCCCTTAGGGTTTCCATAACTTTCGGCCCAAGACACGTCCGATATATAAGGGATTCGGAATTACCCTAACCTATTTAAATAAGTAGAGTATATCTCTTATTTAATTAGGTTATCCTTTCCTAAAGATAGCGCGTGAAGATACTGCGGCCACGGACCACGTGCTGGCAGCCACGACCCGTAGGTCCAAGTGGCTGTGACAGCGGTGTGTGGGCCGAAGGCCCATCGTTAGCTACCAAGCCCATAATACTATGAGTGGGCCAGGCCGGTCCATACTGTACGTCATCATGTCCCCCCAGTCTAACCGCGGCCACGGTTGCTAGACTACCAAATACCTCGAATCTTCCTGGAAATGCTTAATCTCCTAAACCACATGTTGAGCCCCGTGGCGCAATAATAGGACCCATTTATCAAGAAACGATGAAAACGGCTGAATGATGGGACGCGTTGGCCCATAACCGTTTCACCTTCCTCTCAATCTTTACCATCCAAAAACTTAGTGGAGGACACGTGTCAATCATCCAACTAGGCACAATTGTCGAGGACATAGTATAAATAGGGCAAGCGATCACTGTGTATGTTTCCACAGTTTTCAAATCAAACCGCCATTTTTACACATACAGCTGCACAAGTCACTTATTCCCACGGAATCTCATCACCGCAGGTTAGTACACCACGCCCCTTTTTCAAACTAATTAAAAATGGGTAGGGATACAATACAAATTGAGGACGCCGTATCAACCATCTCCGAAGAGTATCTTCTAGAGTTCACCTCGGAGTACGGTATACCAGAGAGCTTGCATCCTGAGTTGCCTGGCCCAGAGGAACCCATCGTGGAGTTTCCGGAGGGCAAAGTCGGTGTTTACACCAAGTTTTTCGAATTTGCAAATTATCGTATCCCCATTTCACAATTCCTCTTCGACATCCTTGGTTATTACCAAATTCATCTTTCACAACTGTCAGTGATAGGTGCAGCCAAAGTGAGTCACTTTGAAATCAACTGCCGTGTCTTGAACATAATCCTCACACTGAATTTATTCCGTGTTTTCTACGTACCTTCCTACAACTCGGGGTGGATGTCCTTTAGGAAACGACCGAGGAAGAACACCCCGCAATGTTATACAAAGCCCCTTGGCTCCCTGAAGAACTGGAACAACCGATTCTTCTGGGTAGACGAGAGAATATTCTCTACCGTCGTGGAATGGCGCACAAACGCCCCGAAGGATAAGATGCTATCAGCAGACTCCTATTCTGCGGCAGATGTAACAACATTAAACACACACCGCACCCTATCCAAAAACAACCAGAACTCCTATTATGCCTAGTAGGGCTGAGTTGGAGCTACTTTCTGAGGGACGACGTAACCCCACATTCCTTTATGACGATGACCGGGGTAGGTGTTTATAAACTGTCTTTACCTCTCTCATATTTACGAATATATACTAACAATCCCTGTGTGAATGCAGATATGGACTTGTTTAAGTTGATCAGTGCTCCGAATCCCGCCAAGGTAAAGACCGGGACGCGACCTCGTGCCGCCCATGAGGTGCCGCTACTGACTGTCACTACAAGCCGTGTGATAGATATGGAGGACACGGCCGTGGCGTCAGGTGCCTCAGGGACACCTTCCGCCCTAGAGAAATCGCCGCTGGACTTTGCCAACGAAGACCCTCCCTAGATGATCACTGAGATAGGCGGGACGAAAGATCAAGTCGAGGACGGATTGTCACATGAAATCCCACCTGTAGAAACTGCAACGACCACGGAGGTCGTTCAAGAACCAGGTTTGGAGAAGGAAGTGGCCGCCATAGGGCCACCTGTGAACAAAAGGCGCCGCAAAAGGGATAATGATGAGGGAGAAGCAAATGCACCGCCCAAGGTGTTGAGACCAGGATCATGCTGCACTCGCCCGCACAGAGTACCCTCGGGAGGGAATCCCTAGCTTCAAATGGGGGATTAGAGCGGACTCCACCTTCGTCACACCTGCTACACAAGAAACTCCTACGAATGCGAAAAGCGTGAGCGAGCCAAAACTGTTGACTTATGCGAATCACAACCGCATCCCGAGCGAGACATTGCCCAGTAAGTGATCCAGTCTTAACGTTTCTTTGTTTTATGTTTTTTTTCCAAAGGTGTAGTCATATTAACAAATCAAATGTGCCTCATAATGTTAATGCAGATCTTCTAGGAAAACGGCCCCCGAGATCCCCACCGAAAATGTTGCTACCACGGAGGTGCAAGATCTGTTCTCCATGGAGAGTTCGAGGTCAGGGAAATCGACATCCTTCCCATCTGTGGACGGGTCGCCAGGGGGTATCTATTAGCCGGGGTGGGGCATGACCAACAACTGCCACCTGGACACCCCAGACGCGTGCCAAGACATGGTAGATCACATAGTACCACCGGGGTACTTCTCTGAATTGGTCCCACTTGCCTAATACTGACTTTCTAAGCCAGTATAACATAAACATGACGCGGAAAGTACATTGCCCAGTAAGTGATCCAGTCTTAACGTTTTCCTTGTTGTATGTTGTTTTTTCTAAAGGTGTAGTCATACTAACAAAACAAATGTGCCTCATAATGTGAATGCAGATCTTCCAGGAAAACGACCCCTGAGATCCCCACCATGAATGTGACAGCGGAAGTGCATGGCCTCCATAATCGGACAAAGAACTTAGAGACCCTGCTTGAGGCTGAGGTAGACATGAAGAAGGCCGCGGAGGCTAAGAATGCGGGACTAGCTAAGGAACTGGAAAGCCTCTGCGTCCAGTTCTCGGACCTCCAAGTTAGTAACAATCAGCTATCCCAGCAGGTATCGAACCTTCAAGCACAAGTCACAGGCGAGGAAAAAATAAAAGCCGCCTTTGAAGAATTCAAGAAATATGAAGATGACAGGGTTGAACAGCGTTGTGCGGAGATGGATGCACTTCTGGATAAATTAAGTGTGGATTTTGACGAAGAGTTATATCCGCACATGTTGACAGCGATCGCGGGTCGTCGCTGGGTTCTTGGGCACGACCTGCGTCTGGCCGTAATGAAGTGTGTCGAGTCCCCAAAGCTAAGGCAGGTATTTGCTGATGTTGTGTCCGCAAGACTTGTTAAAGGTATGAACGAAGGTCTGAAACACGGTATAGAGCATCGGAAGGACGACCGAGACTTAGCGGTTGTTGAAGCATATTACCCTGAGGCTGATAGCAAGTATGTCAAGGCCCTCCAAGACCTGAAGGATCTGAAGTATCCGTTGGTGGATCAACTGGAGAAATTGAAGGATGCCCCTATAGAGTTAATCATGGCATCGTTACACTTAGAGAGTGATTCCAGGAAAGATGCCCCCTAGTGGATCCGTGACCTTCGTCCTAGCTCCTCCCAACTAAAGATTCCCATATACCTCGAGGTACGCGATCCTGAAGATCCTTGGGCATTCAAAGAAGAGATGTTGTTGGAGGATGCCATTGCGGATAACATAAGCTGGGCTGAAAAGATGAAGAAGTGCAGGGTGGTTTATCGCACCCATGGGATTGGTTCCGCTCATCACGCCAGATCTGACGGCATCCCCGTATCCGTGCCTACTATCTCTCCCCGAGGGCTGGCGATTTTGTTGGCGGATGCCGCCACACAGACCGAGGTAGCTGACGAAGAAGATGAACCACATCCAAGACTACAGCGATCCATCTCTTTGCCACATTTTTATAATTTGGAGTAGAAATAGTGCAGCTTGTTGTACTTAGACAATATTTTGATGTAATGTACCCACGGATGTCCGTGGGTAACCATATTGTACATTGGTTCCCTGTTTATTAGTAATGTTGTTTGTGTTGCACGAGTAGTGACTTATATGCTCCGTGGGAGTCTTTGCCTATGTAGCTAACGTCTTAGGTACATAACAAGCAAGGATACAGAATCCATGGCCGTTGGGGTTGCAACCCTCTTACACGGCAAGCACTTATTAGGGTGCTTAACCTTTAGATATCCTAAGATATTCGTCATATTGTGTATGCACTTACGGAATAACAAGTAAATTATACTTAAAGAAAAGAAAGATTTACTTTGAAATTTTTTCATATAAAGAAGTCGTAGGGTTAGCTAGACCCCACGGAGTTTTATTCATAACTTAAAAACAAAGTGGAATAAAAATACATGGATTACTTTATTAAGAGCCCTAATCATAACGCAAACTCATCCATGCCGTTGCTCAGAGATAACATTTCTTGAGATTGGCGATGTTCCACGTCCGCGGAAGGACCGTTCCGTTCATAAACCTTAGCCTGTATGCTCCGTCTCCGAGTGCTTCCGTGACCTCATAAGGTCCTTCCCACTTTGGGCCAAGCTTCCCCCCATCCACAGCATGACTTGAATCATTACTACGATAAACAAAGTCTCCAGGTCTAAAAGTAACACCTTGGACCCTAGCATTGTAATACTTTATCATTTTCAATTTGGCCTTGGATTCACGAATTGCTGCGCGTTCACGCCTTTCTTCCAGTAAATCTAAATTTAGCCGTAGCTCTTCATCATTGTGCATGGCGTCCATTACTACGGTGCGGTACGTTGGCATTCTGATTTCCGCGGGTATGACGGCTTCTATTCCATAGGTCAAAGAGAAAGGGGAATCACCGTGGCTTGACTTAATCATTGTACGATGGGCCCAAAGGACATGGGGGAGTTCTTCTATCCAATTCTTGTTTCCCACGCCTAAGCGGGCCTTGATTCCTTCACCCAAGCTCCTATTTGCTCTCTCCACGAGTCCATTAGACGGCGTATTGAGTCAGAAATAAGTATCTTCAAATATCATCGTTTAAGCTCCAAAATGTGCGGCTTTTAGCATGTCTTCACAAAACACTCTGTAATTACTGCAATTAAAAACTTTAAACAATTAAATAACAATTCTTGCAATATATATATATATATAAAAGTGAGTAATTTATTTGGGATAAATGATGGTATAAAAGTAACGTTATTTGATGTCATCACCGGGAGACAACCCGGACAGTTTTTATTTATTTTTATCGAGTCTGTCTTCCCAGACATCAATACGGCGTATCTGCTCCATACCATATGACATATTGAATGACTGGACGTTATCAGTCCTTTACTTTTCTGCATTTAAAACTTTATCGTTAGATCTGTCTATACGGCGTATTCATGCACATGATACGGCGTATTTGGCAGACTGACTCGTATTGATACTTTTTACATGTCTATCTATACGGCGTATCTTGGTTTTTAGATACGGCGTATTGACTGCCTGTACACTTTATTGTTTTTACTTTTTATTAACCGTAGGGTTCCCGAGATAGGATTTTGCACGGTTTTCCTATATTTTGCACAGGACCTTGTTGGAAAAGAAATCGACTAAGTTGGTGAAGTATCGATCATCTGGAATCCTATGTGTGTTGTAGTCATGCTAGCATCCAGACGCATTTACAACACATATTCTTGCTCATAAACTCAACTTGGAGAATCTACCGAGCAAAACATCAGGGGAGTTTCTCGTTCTAATTCTTTTAATTTCCCGTTTTTAATGTTTTATCTATACAACGAGGATGTTGTATAATTTAAGTGGGGGGATGGGAATTAGAACGTTACTTGTCTTATTTTTTACATTAAAATGCTTAAATTATGCTCAAATTAGCATACTTTTTTGAAATTACTAGTTACATAACCTGCACACATAACCCTTATTAGATATTGTGAGGATTCAGCCTTATTTGTTTCCAAATGTTTACCCAAATCCCATAAAAATATGAGTGTGCCGGTGATGTTGTAGACTTTATAACTTGGCTTGGTATATCTATTGGAGACCTCAATAATGAGTACTATGGATTTAGATGGAGTGACTTGTTTAAATTGGTAAATTTCTAATATTACACCTAAAAAGCCTTTATATGTTGTTTTATTAACTAACTACACTGGTTAGTTAACCCCCGTATAAACCCTTTGTTTACTCTCATTTTAAGAGTAAGATACCCCTAGAAAAACCTGTAGAGCCAATCCTTTAGGATAACACCAACTATTTGTTTCATTACACCTTTACACCTTAGCCTATCCTGTTAGATTAAGTCTATTTATCAGTTGCTAGTTGCTTAAAGTGTAAAGTATGTATTTCATGTGTCTTGTGTCATTTTCTATCTCTGGTATGGTTGGGAAATTTGCACATTGCAATGGGAATGTAAAAAGTAGTCAAAACTCATGTATTTTTATTACCATCACAATTATTGGTACGTCCGAAGAATGAAGAATCATGAAAGAAATTATCCGGAGTTATTATGATCATGAAGATGGTTAAATTACACCGAGATTCGTAGTATAGTATGTAAAAAAATTGAAAAAATTAAAAAATTGCAACAAAAAAGAGGAGGAAAATTTGGAGATAGTCGATTCGTTAAAGCTTAAACCGATGGAATTAATTAAAGGATCGATTATTCGTTGATGCGCGGTTATAAATTAACGATGTAAAGTTTTGTCTAAAGTGATAAATATCAAGACGTTTGTGTATAGTTCTGTCTTTATCATGGTAACGGTCGGGAAACAGTATCTAGCAACTTGTACCTATTCGGTTTGGACTTAATCTATTTGTTTCGTGAATTTTTATTTAACAACAATTTATTTCCCTTTCCTAATGATTAACCTTAGGTTTTACTCAAATGAGGATGTGAATGAGTCATACATGTCTATTCCGTCATTACGGCCATGTATGTGTGATTCAGCCACCTTGTTGGTTTATTACTTTTGGTGAAAGTTAGAAGATCCATAGCGTATATCATTCTTCATCCTAACCCTTGGTTAAACTAAAATGAGGATGTGATCGAATCACGCATGTCTATTCCGTCGTTATGGACATGTATGTGTGATTCAGTTGCCTTGTTGGTGTGGTACTTTTGGTGAAAGATTGTTAGAATGATCAACCCTAAGCCTTATCATAAAAACCCAATTTACCTTTATAAACTTGTTACTCCTTAGCTCTAGCGGTGGAGATGTGTATCCTTGCCAAGCTTATGATAGAATACTCGTCATGACCGAGCAATTGAGCGAATTAGTTACATGTTACCACGTAGATTAGTTGAGTGATATGAGTGTTTTCATCTTCCTATTTCGTGAGGTGTTTGGTTGTGTGCTTGTAATTGATTAAATAAATGCTTAACGGAAAGAATCCTTAAGGATACATTTTCATAAACTTCTAAAGGCTACTTGAGGACAAGTAGGATTCAAGTGTGTGTGGGGGGGGGGTTATTTGATGACATCAAATAACGTCACTTTTATAGCCTAATTTATCCCATGTAAATAACCCATTTTATATTATTATTGCAAGAATTGCTACTTAATCGTTTGTATTTGAGAATTGCAGTAATTATGGAGTACTTGGTGAAGATTAGCAAAAAGGCACGCATTCTGGAGCTTAAACAAAGACATTTGAAGATTACTGTTCTGACATCCTATATGCCATATCCATCAAGGAAGATACGGCGTATCTGTGCCTGCACTTCACAAGAAACCACAAAGATATAAAGTCCAATACACCGTATCCAGGAGACATATATACGCCGTATTCAATATAAAGTAATAAAATATTCTGGAAGATATCAAACGTGGTCCCTACTCCAAGAAACCCCTGATACGCCGTATCCATCTCTCTCGATACGCCGTATCGACCAAATTCCAGACAGTATAAATAGAAAACCTAAAAACGGGTTTTCAGTGTGCTTGATCATATTTTCGATACCTTAACCACAAAAGTCGATTTTCAGAAGACAAGAAGAGCAGAAGAGGTCAAGCAAAGCTATTAATTCCATAGGAAACACTTTGTAATCTCCTATACTCTAGTAATCGTTCAATTTTTGGTATCATTCGTTTAACTCGGTTAGTTTACCTTGGTTGAATTATTACTCTTGTATTGATTATGACGTTTGAGGGCTAATACCCTTGGGTATTAGCCATTATTATGAAGATTTGAATGTTTGGTTTGTTTATCTCGAATGCTTAATTTATCGTTGATTGCTTGTTTATGTTTATCAATTTATACTTGTTTACGTGCTTTTGTATGCGACCTATCATTCAACTGGATCTAGTGATACCGACCAAGTTAGCTAGATGCCGGGATGGCTCTCCATATAGTGATTTATATATCTAGACCAATAGGATCACAAATAATGACCTATCTTTTCCTTTAGATTAGTGAGCTTAGTTGGACCGGCAGGTGACCCTTGGGATCAACGAGTACGTTCTTAATCAATTGGTAAAGACTTGGCCAGTGGACTACTAGTATATAAATTACCATTAAGCAGTAAGTGGGTAAAGTCTCTATGAGCTAGGGTTTAACAAGATCACCATTGCTTTAACCCCTAAGATAGATTATAAATTAGCTAATAGAAGCTTTAACAGCGGATGGCATTTTAATTGTGACATAATCTACCGTGGTCCCTAAGGCCTATGGGGGAAAAGAAACGGCTAAGGTCTTTAAGAATGATATGCCGCCTCGAGATAAGTATTCCTTTGCACTAAATAAACAAATCAACGTTCTAATTAGATTAATAATGTTAAATAACTATATTTTTATATTTGGCTAGACCGCTCTTCTATCTTTTGTCTATCTGCTTGCGTGTGTTATTGTGTCTTAAGTAGATCTAAGTCACCACAAACCTGTGCCAGTCTCTTAGGCTGAAAACCCCCTTTATCCGTTAGAATTGGGAGATAGGACTAACATAGGTTTAACATAGGTTTAACGTAGAATAGAATTAACTTAGTTTAAATTAGCTTAGTTTAGTTAACCAAAATATTAATAAAATAAAAATTAGTTCTCGCTCTTAGTGATAGACACCCTACTTACCACGAAACTCTATCTGATCGGGTACACTGCCCGTTAATGTGCTGTTTTAGGTAAAGTCGACAAAATATAAATTTAAAACTTGGTAATCAATAAATACAACTGTCGGTTACCCGTAATCACTTCACTTCATTACTAGTTACACGAATTCAAGAAGAAAAGATAAGGAAATTAGAAGAAGTTTAGAGAGAGAAACAAGAGAGAGAAAATGAAAGAGAATGGTTGAATTAACTTGTAAGAGTATGTTTACAAATGAACCAACACCCTCTCCATCCTTGGAGAGGGGTATTTATAGCTAAGACTAAAAGGCTTGCATGCCTTTAGTAATTCTACGTGCCAGGCTCGAGTTTACTTGGGCTTTCGCCCGATACACGTGACCGATTAGAATACAAATAAGAGCCCGTTTACCCGTCTAGCCTATTACAACGTATATTAGTTTAGTGACTGAGACCTAATATAATTATGAACGAACTTCCATTATTCGACTCAATATTTTGAGGCTAACAATCTCCCTCGAAGTGAGTTCATTGTGACACTCCTTCGTGAGATCAATGAGATTGCTTTTGTCGTTAAGCTCTTGTGATCTTTGTCTCTGTCTACGTTGTAGGCTTGTTCCTTCATGCTTTGTGATCTTTGATCTTGAGCCTTTTATGTCTTTAGATTTCATTCATCTTTCCTGTCCGAAGATCTTTAAATCTTATCCTTCCGTTTGATCGTCTTTGCCACCTGCGATCGTTTAGTGTCTTGACAACATGCTCACCAAAACTTTGCATCATCGTTTGAAGCTTGCTAACAATCTCCCCTTGATAGACTTGAATATCATTGAAGGAAAGATACTTGTATATTAGAGTTTATGCGGAAGTCTTTGTCTTTAATTCTGACTTTCAGTATTCTTGAATCTATGCGTATAGAATAACTTTAGATTGAGCTGAGCATGTGAGTAATGAATCCGACTTTAGTTGGAATGAGGCACACCTATCTCCATCTTTATTATGTATTCCTAAATAAAACAGTTAGCAAATAAAGCGGTGGACGAATATGGCTTTAGTCATTCTTTCTGGAATTTGAGGATAGATTAACCTCTTCGTCCCGAGACCGTTTTACAGTATAAATAATGTACTTGTGATCAGGTAGATTCAAAGAATCTCCTTGACAGAGTTTCCAGCTCAAAGGGTAGGATCTTCTAACACAGATGTATTAGATTTACCATGCTTTCTAGTTCTCATTACTGGAACGTCTAAAAGCAGACAACATGGTAAGAGTGAATCAGATAGTTACTATCTTTTTGATTATGTCATCAATTCATTTACTAGACCTTTATCGATATCCAGCTGACACAAGCTTGATTCTTATAGAATCTCGCAAGTCACCTACCGCAATGCTGTTTGATGATGACACTAGAAGGATTTCCATTCGTCATTATGAATACTAAAGAGTATCACTCTGAATGTTCTAGCAGAATCACAAGGATAATGCGTATGACTCTTGTCAATAGCTTGTGAACTTAATGATGTCCAACAAGTGTTTGTCATGGAATGTGTCCTAATGAGATTTATTTGATGATCTCTTGGCTCTAGACTCGATTAGTGCGTTTTGGTTTTTAGTAATCAGAGGCTGGAGCAGACTGCCACCTATTCAATATTAACTAACTCGGAGTGAGAAAGTCAATAGTAGTCGATTGTATATCCGTGACAAATGAGACAAGTTTCTTTTGAGAGAAACTCGAATGGCTGGGGAGGGTTGTGCATTGCATCACTAGGTCCATGATGTCGTCTTCAATGTCAGCAATCAACATTGTGATTTTGACAGTATATGTATTGACGACCGTTTTTGCCTAATTTATTTTGGAAGGCTGCTTTCTATAGACTCCTATACCATACATTTCTTCTTTCATTCTTCACCCTTCAATGCTTACTCCAAGAAGACGTCATTACAAACAACCTTGTTAGCGATTGTTCCAGTGTTAGCTCAATCTTAGTCCGGCATTCTTCCCTATAACACATGTTATCTCCATCATACCTATAGACTAGACTAGCCTATTTTCTAACTATGGAGTGTCCGTAGGGTAGATCCCCCCTCCTCCGGTTTCTGGTTTGGATCATAGGACAAATAACTAACCTTAACCACCTTAAAAACTTTAAAAATCGCGTGAAATAAGAGGTAGTAGGGTATGACATCGTAACCATAAAACCTTTTTCGAAAGATATCAAGCCTTTGATCGATAAATTACTTATTATTTTCAAGATCACATTTTAAATACATTTCTCCCCTTATTTTAAATACTAATGCACTTAGTTTTTGAAATACTTTGTGATTAAAATGTGTCTTGAAATACCATGGGGAAATCTTTTACTTAGCATGAATTACATGGAACATAAACTTGCCATCTGGTTAGATCAGAGGACAAATACCTAACCTTACCACCTTATAACTTTAAAATCGTCGTGAAATAAGATGTTGTAGGGTATGAGATCGTAACCATAAAACCTTTTTCGAAGAGTATCAAGCACTTTGAGTCGATAAGATTACTTATTATTTTCAAGATCACATTTTAAATACATTTCTCCCCTTATTTTAAATACTAATGCACTTAGTTTTTGAAATACTTTGTGATTAAAATGTGTCTTGAAATACCATGGGGAAATCTTTTACTTAGCATGAATTACATGGAACATAAACTTGCTCCCCCTCAAGTTGTAAAATCGATATAAAATTAAGGTGGAACACTTAGTCATCTTATAACTATCATTATATTTAATTATCATTATTATCTTGTTGTTATTAAGAGACTTTTTGGGAATGGTTTGAATACATAAGAATGGTCGTGAGATGATGTATCCAAACTCATTAAATGTTGATTTTCGAAAAACCCCCCCTTGAAAGATGGAGTGTTGAACACACAATTTTGAAAGATTATTAATCGTCAATGAAATGTTCTTGAAAAAATTATGTTCAACATTTTGAAAAATATCATGTTAGAAGACTTCTCTTTCAACTCTAAAGGTAAGCGCACTTATGCGTACACTATCCTTTTTCTTGAGCTTAAAACTTTGAATGTCGGAAAAACTAGCTCAAGACCGAGAAAATTGAATTTCTCATTGTTAGGATAATGATTGGGGTTATCGTTATATAGATAAAACTTTCCTTTATTTGAATTCCGGGTAACGTACTGATGAATTGCAAATAACCATCACGAAAAATATAATGACAAGTTATAAAACATTTGAAACTCCTGTTCGAACTTCATTTACACGCCCGTGTCGATATTAATCAACATTTCTAGGTACGTAAATGTTATCGATTCCAAGAGACATGTCGAGAAGAATATTTTTTGAAACATTTTCTGATTTTTTGATTTTGTATTTTCTTTTTGAAATTTTATATTTTTGTATTTTTCTTTTTGAAATTTTATATTTTTGTATTTTTCTTTTCTTAAAAATATGTACAAGTCGATGTTTGATGGGTTATCAAGCAGATTCGTTTGTCAGAACCTCCAGTTCTGCTGGAGTCAAACATCTCATACCAATTCGTCTGACAAGATACTGAAACCTATCTTCGGGTAAGGCTTTAGTAAACATATCAGCTAATTGGTATTCAGTTCTGACAAAGTATAATTCAATTATACCGTTTTCAACCTGTTCCTTTATGAAGTGATACCGAGTATGGATATGCTTGGTACGGGAGTGCTGCACGGGGTTGCATGAGATTGCTATGGCTGACTGAGAGTCGCAATACAATGGTATTTTGTTGTAGTTGAAGCCATAATCCTTAAGCTGTGTCCTCATCCACATTACTTGAGCACAACTTGCAGATAACGCCACATACTCAGCCTCTGCGGATGACATTGCGGTACAGTCTTGCTTCTTTGACATCCAGCTGACTAACTTATCACCTAGGAACTATATTCCTCTAGAAGTGCTTTTGCGAGTATCAATGCATCCGGCATGGTCGACATCTGAAAAAGCTGTTAGTTTAAAGCCAGAACCCTTCGGATACCAGAGTCCCATGTGAATGGTACCTCTTAAGTATCAAAAGATCCTTTTAACCTCTTTGAGGTGTTTTTTAGTCGGTCTTGCTTGATATCTTGCACAATAACATACAGCTTACACTATGTATGGTCTACTAGATGTCAGATACACGAGTGACCCGATTTTGCTACGGAAGTCAGTTTGGTCTATGGTTCAACTCAAGTCTGCATCAAATTTTAGGTTTCGTAGCCAGTGGTGTACCAATGCTATGTCCTTTTTCCATACGAAGTTGTTTATTTTAAGAATCTATAAGAGTGTACTTACTTGGCCGCTGATGATAAAAATAACCACCGCGTAGGGATTTGGTGATCTAAAGTCCTAAATAAGAAATTCATTTCCCATTAAGGACACTTTCCAAATCTATCGTGCATTAATTTTTCAAAACGTTTTGAAAATTTAGGATTTGTAGAACCAAAAATAATGTCATCCAACGAGAATCTGCACAAGTAGAATGTCCTCCCGTAAGATTTATCCATGAAAGGGTCGGGTCAATGATACCTTTAGTAAAACCTTTGGAAATCAGGAATTTTGAGAGTTCATCATACCAGGCTCTCGGGGCATGTTTCAATCCATATAGAGCTTTCCTTAGACGATAAACTTTGTCTGGATGTCAGGAATTTTGAGAGTTCATCATACCAGGCTCTTGAGGTTGATTGAAGGTATGCACATTTGAATTACCAATATTGCGTGAGGAAAACTCAGCAATTTCTTATACCGGTGTACAAAAAGGATTAGTAAATTCTGCTTGATTATCGTTGTTTTCCTCAGCATCAACTTTTGTTGGAGTTGATGGTTCTGTTGTAGGGTGAATATTCGTTGAAGGTAGTGTTTCTTGTTTAGCAGAATCGTCGGTGGGAGAAGAAGACTTATTGACACGTGAAGTACCCGCATTGAAAAATTCATCGTACAAAGGACCAAAAAGAAGATCCAACTCCTGTTGTGATGGAACTGTTGTATCTGCTGAAGGAGAAACATTTTGTAATTCTAGTGCAGGGTCAAGGTTGTCATAATCTGACGCCTTTTGTCGTTGGGGAACGAGGCCTGAAGTGTCATTAGCAACATACGTCTCTGACATCTCTTTGATCTCACCAAATCTGAGATGGATGGATTCAACTATCAACCTTGTTCTCTTGTTGTAGACACGATATCCCTTTGACTGAGTGGAGTATCCTACCAAAATGCACGGATCCCCTTTTTCTTTCATCTTATCCAAATTTTCACCATCTCTTATTAAGTAACAAGTGCAACCAAAGATGTGAAGGTGTTTAATTGAGGGTTTTTTGTCATTAATGATGTGATATGCCGTTTTCTCATGAGTTGGGATGATGATTGATCTGTTTTGAGTATAGCATGCGGTTATAATTGCTTCAGCCCAAAAGAATAAAGGAAGTTTAGAAGCCGAAAGCATCGTTCGAGCAGCCTCAACGAGAGTGCGGTTTCGTCTTTCGACAACACCGTTCTGTTCAGGTGTTCGAGGAGTAGAGGTTTGATGCTCAATTCCTTCTTCTTTAAAGAATGCAGTAAGTGTCTTGTTTAAGAACTCGGTGCCTCTGTTAGTGCGAACAGAAATTACTGGGGCTTGAAGATTTCTTTGGATCATCGTGAGAAAGTCTTTTAAAACTTCTGGTGTTTCATCATTAGAACGTAGAAAGAGAGTCCAAGCGTATCTGGAGTAGTCCGTTCGACCGAATACCAGTATAATATTTCTTTTTTCTTCCCATTTATCCTTGCAACCCGCATTGGACCACATAAGTCCATATGAAGCAAATTTAACTGTCCTTTTGAACTTGTAACAGTCTTTGACTTGAATGAACTTCGTTTTGATTTACTCACTTCACAAGAGGAACATAGTTGATCCTTGACGTACTTCAGTTTTAGTAAACCAATCACAACATCTTTCTTTGAAAGCAAGTTGATGTAGTCGAAGTTGAGATTGGAAAGTTCCTTCGAGGACCATAACCATGTTTTGAGTTGTAATGCATTAGCCATGAGACAGGATTGGAGTTGATGAAGTGTTCTTGAAGAGAAATTATATAGAGATCAGATTCAAAACTATTAACCGTTAAGTAAGTCAATCCCCGAAGATCTCTAACAAAACACGTAGATTTCCGAAATGCAACCTCCAAATCCGCATCACAGAATTGACCAACCGAGAAAAGATTGTGATTGAGACCTTCGACGTAGTAAACCCTTTTGATTGTGATATTTCCTTGAACCAAATCTCCATAACCAAGAATTGGAGCAAATTGATCATTGCCAAAATGAACGGTACCCAAGTATTTTTCAACAAAATTGCACAGCAGAGATAGATTGCCCGTCATGTGCTTTGTGCATCCAGAGTCAACAATGAATAGGATGAGTTGAACAATCAGCAAGAGAATTAAAGAACGGATGAATACATGACAAATTGGATCCTAAAGTGTTTGTGAGTTTTAAGACATTAGTTATCCTAGATACATTATCTATGGAAAAACTAACTTTCTTAGTCACACTTTCGTTCCTAACTTTAGGTACCCATTTCCTTTTTGTCTTAGGAACCCATGTATATGCTGATGGGCATTGTTGTGTTATCCACCATTTCCATGCCTTATTAGTCTTCTTATACAACATCCTATAGTAACTCTTTGAATTTGTGATAGTGGATTCTGATGCAACTATTTTCTTATGGGTGTTGCAATGGATTTTGTTCGCGTGACTTTTTAGGTTTCTAGTACAAATAGCACTACAATTAAGCTTCTTAGTTCTAAGCATATCACAGCTTTCGAAAACTTAGAAACACAAGCTCATGATTCGAATAAACACACATTTCTACAAGTAAGCACAAACAACATTAACATTTAAAGTTCTGGAATTTAAACTGTCATTACACGTAGTTATAGACTTTGTTTTAATGAAAATAAAGAAATCCTAGGGTGTTCTTCTACATCAATCTCTGTAAAAACTTCACATGACTAGTTTTGGTCTGAACGACCTTTATCTTACATTTGATTGCTCCTAGGTTGTGGTCTGCTAACATTAGTTTTTTGGAGTTACTCCTGTAGATGTAGATACGCGCGGATTAGTATTCTAGAAGTCTGATTCAACTATGTTGCTCTAGTTTGCCGTGGTACTACTTGCAAACTGATACATGCTATTTATCACATTTATGTTTTTCCATTACAGCTATGTGTTTGCTGTTTGAGCAAATTCTGTGGAGTGACTGGTTTTGATAAACCCTTTGACTCATTAGTTTTTAAAACTGACTTTTTCTTTGCAAAAATATTTTTTCTCAGAGAGTTTGAAAAAGGAGCCGGTTTTCCTAAAAATGATGGTTTTGGGAATCCTTTGCGCATCTATTGGTTGTTCGAACAACAGATGGTTTATCAAACTTAGTGTCCATAGATTTTCCTTTGGCATTTTTCAATGAGTTTCTTAACACACTTAATGCAAATGTTCTTGTCTTGCAGTGAGTTTTTTCAAAATCTTGTATTCAAAATATTGTCACAGTTCCGTTCGAAATACATTTGACGCTTTTCTTGCTCACTGGTGGTCCTTTTTCAGTGTTCGTGACATTCTGTAAAGCGATTTTCAAAAGAAATTGAGTGTGTTTTATCTATTTAGCAAAACTCATAAAAGCTCAGTGTAAATCTCTTTACTTACAAATTCAGTTTGCTTCAGAAAGCTTTTATGTAAGACATCACATTCCCCCTGCAATGAAGAAAATAAGCATTGTAAATTCAGTGATCTCACTAAATCAATGAAGATGCAAATAAGAACACATAAACACTTAGACCGCAACATTCTTGCAAAAGCATATTCATACATGTTGGAAATTTCTGCTTATCAGATTCAAGTTCATCAAGTTCATTTCAAAGAGATTCAGACGTACTTTAAATCTGCATGCATTCTTGTCTTAAGTTCATGTACAAATCGAAACTTAATCATTCTGAGTCTTAAGGGCAAAGGGCATCAAACCATGTCCTTAACTAGGATTTCCATATCTTGCTAGTTGGGTTACCGCAGAATGAAGAAGGTCGTTCGAATGTTTCACCCATAGCTTGATCAGCAATAACTTTCAGATAGAAGATTAATGTTATTCGTCATGACATTATATGACTGTCTACTTTTCTTATAGAATTTAGACAAGAATCTTAAGAAAAAACTATGTTTGGAAAATATGGGTTTTGTTTTCACAAATGATTTTCTTTGCATTTTCTTTCTTATTTCATTTTCCTGTCTGAATTTCATAATGCTGAGTCGAGGGTTTAAAAAATTCATAAAGACTATTTAACTTTGTGTAGTTAAAAGGTTTCACTAAGTCTTTATTCAATTTTGATCGACTCTCGTTATCAAGAGTCAGAGTCTCTTCCCGATAGAGGACGAGTCTGTTGCCAGGATCAGAATTGGTCATGTGGGATCGCATACAAACATGTATCTCATTTAGAGCTTTTTTGAGTGTACCTTGGATTGTAAAGGTAGGTCTTACCATTAAATGTAGGGCATTTTGGGCTAACAGATGAATGGTTATTTGGATTGATGACCCGTGTAAAGCAATTTCATTCTAAAAAACTTTAACCATGGTTTTTCCATTGAAATTCATTTTGTCAATATCTTATCTTTTCTTCCTTAATCTTCAAATACCCTATCCGTTATTCCTTTGTTTTCTCCTTGACAAGACCTTCAATGATACTTGGTTTTAAAAGACTCTGTTTGACTAACTCATCATGTTTCTCTTTGACAACTGAAATTTCATAGCTTTAACTTAAAAAATTTATTTTTAGTCAATTTCTTTTGAGCTAATAGTCCTAGAGTTTTCATTTATCACTTCGTTCAAGTTTGTCATAAGTCAACTGTAGGGATCATTAAAGGCCTTGAACCACTCAAACGCGTCTGTTTTATTTTGAATGCAACTAAGCAACCCCCTATCCCGAATACTAATAGATTCCCTGAGTGTTCTACTAGTTCTCCGCAAGAATCATTTGCACACAGGTAACTCTTGAGTCCAATGTTTGCATTTGCTTCTTTAATTGCTTTTGAATCTTTTTATTTTCATCGACATCAAGTTTTAAATTAGCAATTAAATTAGCAAGTGCAACATGCTCATCATCACATTCTACATCATTTTGGTCATCATGAATATCATTACACCAGTATCCGTGAGTCAGGATTGACATTAACTATCACCCGTTTCCACTGCACAGTTTACTAATGGATTCAGAATGGCCAAAATGATTGTATGTCATGCAAAAACACATATCGTCATTTTTTTTGTGGTATCGTATTGTACCTATTCCAATGGCTCAGCGTCTGTGCCTAAGTCTGCATTAGGAACCTCCTGAATCTTTGCCATGTAACTGTAATGTGCTTCCAACTCTTGTTCATCAATCTCTTCATCCGGTGCTGAGCTAGCCAGTCAGATTGCTCTGCTTGAAGTTGAACACCTTTCTCAGCTTGTTTACACAGCAACATCTTTTCCTTGTGAGTACCTGGAGTCTTTAACCCGTTTTGGCTTTCTGCATCCTTACATAAGAACCAAATTCCTTGTAGTTTAAAGCATTGTAATCCCAAACTGTTGAGCCTACTGAGACCACCTACAGTTTCCCTAGCCCCAACAACATTCACTACCCTCTGATTCCCAAACTGTCCAGTCTGATTGTCATTCTTGTACCTTAGAGTAGTATCCACATTCTTGTTTCTGGTGTTTGAGGAAGTTCTGAGGTGTTGTTGGTAGGTTTTGTATATTTTCTCAAAAGTCACATTGCAATAAGAGCCAAATTTTTTCTGCATGTCTTTATCCTTCTGAGCTTGTTCAGGATCACTGTCTTCTTCAGAACGCTGACTCAGATGGTGGTGTGATTGGTTTGGCTATCTCGTTGCCTAATTTTTTTTCTTTGTTTTGTAAATCTTGTAGTTGCATGAGATCTGGTTGGAAGTGAAGCTTTTTGATGTTGTGCATATGATTTGTGAGGTTGTGATGTTTGGTAATATTGGTCTTGAAGTGTTTGAGCAGTAGCAAAAAGTGCTAATGGGTTAAGTCATTCTTGGCCATTCTTCGAGTACGGAGTTCATAACTTCCTTTTGGTATGTTTCAGAATTCAACAAGAGCTTATGTATAAAACTATCATCCAACCTTGTGTTGTTGCTTCACAATTGTAGACAAATCTTGCCATTCTGGTTCTGGTTGAAGTTGTTGAAGAAATTGAACATTGACTTGCATCGTAGCAACTGTCAAATTGTTTCTAATCATTTCATTCACCATCTTGTAGAATCTTGTATAGTAAGACTTAATTGTTTCTCCATCGTGAGAGGTGAATTAACCAAACTCCCAAAATAAGTTTGTCTTGACATGTTGAATATTGAGTGATTCACCTTGTTGTAGCCTTTCAATGGCTTCCCACATTTCTTGAGTTGTCTTGTCTTGAACTCATGCATCATCTCAGTTGAGTCTAAATATTTTCATCTCAATTCCAGTCCAAATGAATCCTCTTTTGTCTGGCAAAATGAGCTCTGTTCTCAGGAGTCATATTCATAACTGTCTCGACTGTTGTTTGTTCAGGAACTGCTAGAGAATCCTCTGTTGCAGGAACAGCTGGTGTTGTGACAATCGTTGGAGTGTAAGGACCTTTTAGAATGCACTTCCGTAAGGCATCACCATTTGGTCTTGTATCAATGTATCGTAAGAACCGTGATCGCCATTGTGTATATCGTCCTGTTGTAAGCATTGGTAGACGATCCCTTGAACCAGCTGGCATTATGTTGTTATGCATTTGACTGTCGGTTGTGGAAGTTACAATTGGAGTTATCATGATGAATGATTGAAGAATTATGAAGTGAAAAATGATTGTAGGATCTTAAGCAGGTAAAGTTATTGTTGTTGTGGATTGAGTACAATTAATGTTCACGGGATTTTACAAATCTTGGATTTAAACCGAGAAAAATCGTATCGTTCACGGGATTTTACAAAATCAAGAAAAAACCGTAAAAACAAAAAATTACTATTCTTCGAATGCTTGTTCGTTCGTTGTTCGGGTTGTCTAGTTCGGTTTCTAAAAAGAAAATCAACTAGTTCGTTCCTTTAGATTCGTTCCATAAGAGATATCACTAGTTTCGAGTCTCTTGTTCAATCCAAAAGTTTCACATCGTTTCGATTTGTCCTTGTTCGATCCAAAGTGTCACTCGTCGAATGTACTTATTTCGATCCTTATAAGGAAAGTCTAGATTCTGTCCAAGCAAACAAGCCCTACGTTCGAGGAAATCCAAACTAAAATCACTCGATCCGTTTCTGAAGAAAAACACTAGTTCGATCCTAGTTGAGTTTGCTCGTTCGGTCCTTGAAGAGGTTGCTCGTTCGATCCAAATGAAAATGCACTCGTTCGGTCCAAGCAAGAAAATACTCGATCGGTCCAAACAAAGATGAAGCTCGTTCGGTCCACGCTAAAATCTTGCTTGTTCGGTCCAAAATGAAAATGCACTCGTTCTTTCACTTCTTTCCGTCCTTTTGTAAGTTTTAGCAACACAAGAAATGACCACGAGAAAACGCTTTTAAGCCAAGAACCCAAATCGAACCGTTTTACTCAAGAAAAAAAAACAGGAAACCAAATAACCACAACGAAATCAAAGAGAAACTAAACCCACCCGTGGCTCTGATACCAAATGTCGGAACCCAAAATCACTTTCACTCCACCATTGATACAAGAAAAATAGATAAGATAAAATGGAAGAAATTTAGAGAGAAGTTAGAGAGAGAAAGTAGAGAGAAGAAAAAGATGGATGATTACTTGCAAAATTACAAATGAGAATTAACAAGAACCAACACCCTCTCCATACTTGGAGAGGGGTATTTATACTTAATACCAAGAGGCTTTCATGCCTTGGTATTTCTACGGGCCGGGCTCGGGATTACTTGGGCTTTCGCCCGATACACGTGACCGGTTAGATTACATTTAAGAGCCCGTTTACCCGTGTAGCCTATTACAACGTATAATTATTTAATGACTGAGACCTAATATAATGAACGAACTTCCATTGTTCGACTCAATATATTTTGAGGCTAACAGAAGTGTTTGGCCGATGTTAGTTTGTATGTGCCATTGGACGAGATTAAGGTTGACAAAACTCTTCATTTTGCTGAAGAACCTGTAGAGATAATGGACCGTGAAGTTAAGAGTTTAAAGCGTAGTAGGATTTTGCTTGTGAAAGTTCGTTAGAATTCTAAGCGTGGTCCTGAGTTCACTTGGGAGCGCGAGGATTATATGAAGTCTAAGTATCCTTAGTTGTTTGTTGACCGAGTTGATGAATCGGCTAGTTTCGAGACGATATTTTCTAAAAGAGGGGATACTGTGACAACCATGACTTGAGCAGGTTAGTCAAACTATTAGTGTTGACTTATGTATCTGTTGCAATGTATGGGTTATGTGTTATTTGTGTTTATACGTGTTTATATGTGTATTATTGTGAGACTATGTGAGATTTGGTAAACAATTCATTGAGCGTGATCGGTCTCATTTGGGATTGATTGTGTTGGATATTTGTGAGTTTTATTCGTTCCACTTTTGGGTGACAAGGAAATGATTTTTGTGATTTAAGCGTTTTAGTGATTTATCGTGTAAGTATTATTATGTATACGTATTTATGTGTTAGTAATGTTAGGTATGAATATGTGTTAGTAGCTAGAATAAGAATGAATTGTAAATTTCTATTTTTGGAAAGTTAGGTTAAAATAAAAATAAAAAGTTATTTATTTTAAAAGTTTAGTAAATTGCGTTTACGCAAAAAGGTATACTCAAATAAGCTTAGGTTTTTATAAAAACTTAGGGTAATGTTAGTAAATATGTAATTAATAAATAAATAAAATAAAAAATAAATAAAATAAAATAAAAAAATAAATAAATAAATAAAGGGTGATCGGCCGATTTGGTTTAAAGAAAAAAAAAAGAAAACAAATCCTACTCTAATTAAAATTGGTAAAAGATATCTATCCTAAACCTTTTTATAAACCTTATAAATACCAAAAACCCTTCTCCCCCTTGTTTTTGATTGTTCCAGCCGAATTTTATCAAAGGAGGAAGAAAAAATATTTTTTTATCAAGATTTAAGTTGGTGATTTGTATAATCAATTCAAGGTTTTTAGGTAATTTAAACCTTTTGAAGTTTGTCATGTATCCTCGTTTTATTTCTATATTTTTAGGTAGAAAATTAGCTAATATAACTGTACCTTTAGATCACTTTCCTGTAAATAGATTAACTAGTAAAGTTTTTTCTTTTATGATAAAGAAGGGCAAACATTTCTCAGGCAAAGTTACACCTTTGTTTGATACTATGTTGGTCCAACCAACTCAGGCTGAGGGTGTTTCCTCAGAAAGACTATCTGCTGAACAATCATCACCCTCCCCTGCACCCACTAGTGAAGTCCCAAATGAGTCACTGCCTGACTCATCTTCTGCTCAACCTAGTGAGGTACCTTTTGAGCAACAACCTGACCCTTCCCCAAGTCCTTCACCCAGACCTTCACCACAACCTTCACCCACTCCTATTGTTCCTGATTCAATCCCAGAACCAACTGGTGAGAATCTTGGAGATCATTCATCCAATGATACATCCCTTTTAGGGAATGAGGATGACATGACTCTCCCAAATGTCTATGATCTTTGTATATCTTTATGTAAACAGGTTTCAGATCAAGCCAAAGAAATTAAACTCTTGAAGGCTCAGATCACCAAGCTCAAGAAGCAAGCTAAACCTGTCATCAAACATTTCAAAGCATATCTGAAGACTGTCTCATTGCAGCAAAGACTCTCAAGGAAGAGCTCCTCAAAGAAACAAAGGATGCACAAAAAGAATGTATCCAAACAAGGGAGGAAGATTGCAAAAGGAGAATCATCAGTTCAAAGAGATCCTATGTTTGATGTAATGCCTGAAGATAACATTGATCACATGGAAACAGAAGATGCTCAAAGTGAAGGGAGGACAAGAGAAATGGTGGATGAAGACAAGGAGATTGATGAAGTTAGACTTAGTACTGAAGATGCAGTTAGTACTGACAAAGAAAGAGTTAGTACCGACAGTGAAAAAGTTAGTACCGACTTTGAAAAAGTTAGTACCGACAAGCAAATAGTTAGTACTGACGGATCCAAAGTTAGTACTGATGAACAAATTGAAGGTGCTGATGATCAAGTTGAAAGTACTGAAGAGAAAAATGAAGGTACTGAAGAGATCTTTGAAAGTACTGAAGAGCAAAGACCAGGTACTGAAGAGAAAGTTGAAAGTACTGCTGGGCAAATAGAAAGTACTGAAGATCAAACTAAGGAAGAAATTGCTATTAACACAAGCTCCAAACATCCACTCAAACACCCACATCTATGATATTTGGTGATGATGAAACAATAGCTACACTTCTACTCAACATGAGTAAAGCCAAAGCTGTTTCTAAAGAAAAAGAGAAAGGTGTAGAGTTGAAGGATGTTGAAGAAATTGATAGACCTAGGCCTACTTCTCAAAGATCACTTCTAACATTAAAACCTCTTCCAAAGATTGATCCTAAAGACAAAGGGAAGAAGAAGATTGAAGAGGAGGATGAATCTGAAAGTGAAGATGATGATATTCCTCAAGCTGTGAAGAAATTCAAACAGCTTGAAAGTGATGAAGTAATGGCTAGGCAAATTCAAGAAGAATGGGAAGCTGAAGAGGAGAGAAATAGAATTGCTGAAGAAGAAGCAACAAATGAAGCTCTTTGGTATGTGCTTAATTACACATACCATTTTCCATTAAAAACGGACTTAAATGACTAAAAACGTACCAAAATACATCGTATTTGTATGTTTTGCATTTGTATTGTGCAGGAACGATATTCAAAGAGCATGACCTAAAGAAAGGCCAAACCAAACAAAACCAAGCACAAAAAAAAAGAATGGAAAGGACAAAGTCCAAAGGTCAACCAAGTGAAGAAAAATATAATTGAGGGACCTAAAAATTATACCAAACCCTCAAGTTGTATTTACAAGAACTTAAAAGACAAGGGTCTAAAATTTTTTTTTTATTTTTTTTTTTTATTTTTTTTTTTTTTTATTTGCAAACCGGGCAAAGATTGCATTCAAGTTATATAACTTGAGGGGACAAAGCTGCCTACTTCCCCAAAAGCCTTCTTTCCCGCCCCAACAAACCCAGTTACAACTTGGATGTCGTCCCATACTTCTACCCTGCAAAACCACTCGACACCCTAGCCAAAGATCATTTCAACCACTCTACAATTTCCCCCCTCCCCCTTCCCAGCTGTATAAGAGCATTGGCAATCTCGCACCATTACCAAGTATTTTCGAAGGCTGAGATTGAGAGACTCCAAAGAAGCACAAAAGAAATTTGTAGGCTGGGATTTGCTTGAGAATCACCATCACACAACAAGCACATTATTTTTGCTCTCACAGAAAAAACACAAGACTACAAGTCCAGAAGTAAGATGACTTCTCTATAAATAGATGCCTTTGAAGACTATGAGGCATCTTAGTAAACTAGTTAATGTTTAGTTTTTAATTTTAATATAACTTAAAATTATTTCAGTATTTACAGTTTTAACATTCCGCTTGTAACACTTTCTAGTTTTAATGCAAATTTAATGTATTTAAGTCAATATACAATTCCAGAGTGTTAAAGTTTCTTATGTGATTTTGTTTTGAGTTTTAAAAGGCTCTCAATACAACCCTTTATTGATAAAATAGCTGTTTTCATCAAAAAACTAAAAAGGTTAAGTATTTAAGAGAAAATCACAAAATCACTCTCAAATACACCACAAGCTTACTTTAAGATGATAACCAGTTCTGGATGGGCTTATGGACACTACTAGCTTGTTTTATGCAAGCTAGAGCTTGTAGATTCATTGTTTGACCCTGTTTTGAGCAAGGGTGTGGTAAGTTTCTCTTTTTCTTGTTTTTCTTATTTACTGTAGAACTGCTTATTAGTGCTTAGTTATTACTAATGTTTACTTATTTGTGTTTTATCAGTATGTTTAGTGCTTATCTTGCTTTGTTGTTGTATTAAAAATAGTTTGTATCACTTTCTTAGTTAGCACTGTTAGTTTATTTGTTAAAACTGTTAGTTATGAGTTAATACTGTTAGACTAATTCAGCTTATTTAAGTGCTTATTCTTAATTAGAGTCTGCTTATAAATGCCTTATTTTGTTATTTGATAATCTGTTTTTAATCAGTATGAAAAGAAAAATGATTTTTGAAAACTTTAAGGGGTATTTTCAATTAGCAGTACTAACCCATAGTTAGTACTGCTAGTTCACTTTTGGAACTTTTAAAGCTAGCAGTACGAACTTTTAAAGCCAGCAGTACTAACTTCAAGTTAGTACTGTTAGTTAAAACTGTTAGTACTGGTGTTCTAAAGCTTATCAGTTATTATTTTCGGCTTATTAAGATTTCCCTTAGCTTTTAGAGTAGATTTAAACCATTTTCCTATATTGTTTTGTGGAGTAAGCAAATTTACGCTTATTAACCCTTTATACAAAGTATAACAAAAGGTATGACTTTATATCTTTTTTAAGCCTTATTTGCATTGTATTTATTCTAGTCCTTATTCTTATGCAGAATGCTTATTATTGGAGTAGTTAAATAGCTGTTTTAGCTTATTAACTAATTTCTTGCTTCATATGACAAGCAATGTACTAACCTTAAGCTAGCAGTACAAACTTAACGCTAGCATTACAAACCCCATGTAATAGTACACCGGTAGTTAAAACTGTTAAGGTAAGTGATGATATATTTAAACTGCTGAGTTTTTTTGCTTAAATTAGCTTATATGCCCTTTTGGATTTGCTTATTTAGAGTTAGTTTAGCTTATTTAATTTATCTTAAGCTTATTTGAGCTTATTTGTATCTTTGTGTAAAAGTTTTAAGTGTTTTTACCATTTCTAGCTTTTATTCTTGTTCCAGCTTATTTTCTTTGCTTATTTTTATGTGCATTTGCTAATTAGGTCTTATCCTTGTCATATTCAAACACCAATCATCAATCGTCTTTCGATTTTCCATCTCTAGCCTCGTTGGGACATAACGACCCGGGAACACTCTATACTGCTTCCGGTTTCATTGGTCTCGCGTGATTCTGATCCTTGTTGTGTATTTATATATATGTTTACGTATATTGATATATAAAAAAGGGTGAGTTTGCGCGAGTCAAATTTTGGCGCCGCTGCCGGGGAGGCTGAAAAAGAATATCGTTACGTTTGACAATTTGTCTTTGAATCTGTGAATTTTCTTCTATAAAAACATAAAAAGTACAAAAATATTTTTCAGTTTCTTTTATTAGTATAATTATCATCTAAAAACAAAAGAAAAACCAAAAATATAAAAACATTTTCCATAAAAAGAAATAAAATTCATAAATTGGTAAAAATACCAAAATATAATATTCTCAATTGAGGTATTATCATAATAACTTCCGGTGAACTTATTGGTTCCCAACTCGAACAAAAGATTTAAAAACTTGCCATTTGTGTCTCTTACGACATACGGCTCACCTTGAAAAGTTAAACAAACTATAAAGTGGGTATAAGGAGGGTTGTTCCTAGGAACTACGACCCGAAAGGAGAAATAAGCTTCGCGCTATTCCTACTCCTCCGCTCACCTGTGCGTTTATCTTTTTGAGAGCTACCGTGAAGTATTCTGAATATTTGGGTTAGTTGTCTAGTTTTAGTTCCAGTCCTTTAAAAAGATTGTAATAAACTGAAACGCCAAAAATACTCTCATGTTCTCTATTTTAAGTGCATGCGCACTCTTCACAAGCTCTTCATCTACAACAACGACAGACAACAACAAGTTCCTCCGAATCTTGTTGAACCTCCCAAAGATACGATGGCTGATAATCGAACTATGGCAGAATTGCTCCAGGCTCCCACCGAGGGATACGAGGACGCAATTGTTGTTCCTGAAATCGAGGCAGCAAATTTTGAGATCAAGCATGGGTTACTAACTCTTGTCCAGAACAAGCAGTTCTTCGGACATGACAAAGAGGACCCACTCCCACATCCGTTACATCAATAAAATCACCGTCTATTTTGAGAATATGCATAATGTCCCGACACATCAATTACTTGATGCTTTTCCTTTCTCTCTCGAGGGGGCAGCCCGGATATGGCTTGAGAAAGAACCCCCTCGATCAATTCAGATGTGAGGATGACTCGTTCAAAATTCAACAATCATTATTTTCCACCTACTCAACACAAATCTTCTGGACGAAATTAACCAATTTTCCAACAAAGATTGATGAGTCTTTAGTGAGGCTTTGGATCGTATTCAAAGATCCTCCGTAGCATGTCCACTATCCATTGGAATCTCAGAGCCTCACCAACTTGATACATTTTTTACAATGCCTTAAATGTTAATGATCAAGACTCTTTGAACTCCGCCGCAGGTGGTAACTTTTTGGACAAAAGGCCCGCTGATTGCTCAAGCATCATCGAGAGCAAGTCTAAAGTTCGTCACTCCCGAAGCAAAGCCATTGTTGCTAAAGTGAGTAACTACTCTTCCACCTCCCGGAGTAGTCTCCCGAGTGCTGAATTGAAAGTTATTTAGAGCTCTACTTCCTCGACAAGCAGACATCTCCAGTTCCAGCTCCCGACCACCGTAAAAGCGGTTGAGTCAAAGTTGTGTTTACCTGCGGTGGTGCCCACCCCCCCCCCCACATCATATCGTAATTGTCCGGCTACCGATAGCAACAATTACTGAGATAACATCCAATAATACGTCTCACAAGCAGTCGCAACCAATTTCAACTAAGGAAATTCCGGTTACCGTCCGCCACCGATGGCAAACCAAATTAGACCACCCGGGTTTCCTCCCATGCAACACAACAACCAATCCAACAATCAAAATCGTTGGAACCAGAACCAAAATCGTGGGAATGGCTACAACCAGGGTCAAATCCAACGACCCTAGGTTCAACAACAAGCCCCAATGTATCAACCCCCGGTTAATCAACACCCAGCTTACCAAGCTCTCGCTCATCAAGCTTCGGGTGTGTCAAAAACTGATTTTGAGAGCTATGTCAAAGGCTAATATGCGTTTATGCAAAATATTGCAAAACCAAATGTATCCAACATAACCGCACTTTGACTCACCAAAATCGTAAATTCCAACCAAGCTTCTATTTCAAGTTCAGGCTCTCTTCCTAGCAACACCATCGCTAACCCGAAGGGTGAATTGAAAGCAATCACCACCAGAAGCGGTGTTTCATATGATGGACCTCAAATTCCACCTCCGGTGGTGGAAGTTGAAACCGAGGAGACAAAGGACACGGTGCTTCCTAACGAGGAAGTACCAAAGACGTCCAACCTCCGATATTCAAAGTTGATGAACAGTTTTTTTTTGTCAAGCCATAGATCCAAAATGACTTTTACCATATCCATCTAGGGTAAAACAAGAGAAAAACCCGAAAAGACGACCCTTTTAGCTTTGAAATTTATGGAAATTTTTGGATCTCCACTTCGAAGCTGAGCTTCGCGATGCTCTCCTGCACATGCCTACAGTTGCACCAAGTTCAAAAGCTATTTTGAACAACAAAGAACAAGAAATCTTGGAAATTAACCAAAAACGGTAAATGAAAATTTGCTCGACAGTCATCCTAAATACATTTCCACGAGAAATTAGAAGACCTTGTAGATTTCTTGATACCGTGGTGATTTTCCATATTGGTGAATGCTTGGACCTGTTAATCTGGTGCAAGCATCAATCTAATGCCACTCTCCATTTTTGAAAAGCTTAATCTCCAAAGACTGACCAAAACTAGGATGGACTCTCGAGTTAGCCGACCGATCGACCTCCACTCCCACCGGCATAGCCGAAGACGTTTTTGTGAAGGTTGGAACCTTCTACTTTCTAGCCGATTTTGTGGTAGTTGACTATAATGCCGACCCTAGAGTCCCGTTGATTTTAGGAAGACCATTTTAAGAACGGCAAGAGCCTTGATTGATGTACACGGTGAAGAGATGACCTTAAGACATGATGACCAATCCGTGAACTTTACAAAGTAGGTGATACAAAAAAAAATCTCCATACAATGCCATAGGAATCATCAACAAGGTCGACTTATTTGAATAGCTTTGTGAGGAATATTCTTAAGAGGTTATAGTTTTCTCGGAACATTAGCACATGGAAATTCCACTTCCATCCTTTGTAACTAATTGTTGATACCAACAGCTCCCACCCTCACTCCATTCGAGGGTAGTGATTTCATTCTTGAAGAAATCGAGGCTGAACTTTCTGATACTTCATATAAGTCAGGAATTGATGATGGCCGAATGTGATCCCGAGAAGGAACAAACTACTTCATGAAGCTATCCCTAAATAGATGAGCCCTTATCACCACTTCCCAACCATGCAAATTATTTTCCTGAGGTTAGAAAAGAGCTTAAGAATTGTGAAGCCAAAACCGATAGAACATCAATTGATGAACCTCCCGATGTCAAGCTCAAGGACTTACCTCCCCACCTTGAATATGCATTTTTAGAAGGTGACAACAAGTTGCCAGTCATCATTGCTAAAGATTTAAGTGTCTTGGAGAAAACCGCCCTCATAAAGGTGTTGCAGTCCCACAAGCGAGCCAGACGCATGGAAACTCACCATAATCAAGGGTATTTAACCCCGTAATTTTATACTCACAAAAATCTAATGGAAGAGGACAACACACCACGTCCAACATCAGAGACTGGTAAACCCAAAAATCCACGATGTCATAAAAAAAGAAGTTGAATAACTTCTGACTCTGGATTAATTTACCCATATCTCAGGATAGTCCCCAGGTAAGGCCGATACACTGTGTACCAAAGAAAGGTGGTTTACCATAGTTGAAATGAGCAAAATGAGGTTGATCCAACTCGATTAGTTACGGGATGGCGGGTAAGCATGACTACCGAAGTTAAATGAAGCCACCTAAAGACCACTTTCCACTACCAATCATGGACTAAAATGCTCGAGAGCCATCGGGAAACGAATACATTGTTTCTCGATGGGTTTCCTCGGTTATTTTCAAATACCCATCGACCAAATGATCAGATGAAAAGACAACATTTACTTGCTCATACGGAACCTTTGCCTACCGCCGCATGCCCTTAGGCCTCTGCAATGCACCAGGCACAAGTTCCAGAGATGTATAGGATGGCAATCTTCCACGACATGAATCGAAAAAACGATGGAAGTTTTTATAGATGACTTTTCGGTTTTTTGGAAGTTCATTCTCTACATGCCTAACCCATTTGGAAAAGATACTAAACGTTTTAAAGACACCAAGTATAAGCTCTAAACCTAGGGTAGAAAAGCCATTTACATGGTAAGGAAGGCATTGTTCTTGGACAAAATCTCCAAGTCAGGAAATGAAGTCGATCGAGCTAAGATATGACGATATCGGCACGCTCACTCACCCGACTACTGTAAAAGTGTCCGTAGTTATCTTGGGCATGCCGGGTTTTTATAGAATATTATCCAGAAATTTTCAAAAATAGCCCGTCCCATGGACCTATTTGCTTGAAAAAAGAACTCCGTTTTATTTTCCTCCAAAGAGTGGATTGAAGCATTAACACTCTCGAAAAAGAATCTAACCGAGGCTCAATCCTGATTGCCCCAGACTGAATAAACTTAATGAACTTATTGTGGATCAAGCGATTTCGCCTTAGGACAGTTCTTGGGGCAACGTCATGAGAAACCATTTCAGTCCTAATAACATTATGCAAGTAAAACATGAATGAGGTCGGAATCACGTTCACCACGACAGAGAAAGAAATGTTGTGGGAACGATTCTCATTACGGTTACGATTGTCCACCTCAAGTCCCGTTTGTCTACAATCAGGACCTGTGTTTCAATCAAAACTTTGATTATTTTCCACAAACTTCACCGAGTTTTCCACAACAATATCTTTGTTGTGAAAATTGCGGGGGTCCTCATGAAACCTTCCAATGTCAACCAATGAATGAAGACTATTATCATGAGCAAAATTTTTGCTATGATTCAAATTCTTTTGGTTTTGACCAAGTTCAACCCCCGCAATATACCGTCAATCATCCAATCTTCAATTCCCAAAATGAGCTTCTCAATTCTCAAAATAAGCTTATGGAACAAATGGCAACCTTACGTGATTTGGTTGATCAAGCCATACAAAAGAAGGAAGAAGAAAAGCGAATCGCGGAAGAACAAGCGGCTAGAGATCGATCTTGGAAGATTCCCGTTTGCTACGATGATGACGAAGACAATATCATTGCAATCACACCCGTTTTACCAATCGAGGAACCCGATAACTCTCTAAGTATGGGGGACGAGCATCTTGACACTATTCCAGCAACGGAATCGGACGAAGTAATAAAGTCTAGTGTTAAAGACCTTGTCCCAATCCAAAGTGAGTCCGAGGGTGTTCCCAAAATGTGTGATGTGCCTCTTTGTGAAAATACCACCCCTCTTAATGCTCTCAATGAACATTCTGAGATTGTTGTCAATTCCAACGATGATAATTCTTCGAGTGATGACGATTCTACCTACGGTGAGGATATCGATTATGTCGATGCATCACCTCCCGATGTTGAGATCGTCAGCTTAGAGGTGGTGGAGATTGTTGATCCGGAAGTTGGAAGGAATAATGATGATATTCTTTTAACAATCAAAGACGATATCCTTCGTGAAAAATTGTTGAATGTCAATCTCCTTATTGCTAAGATCGATGCATTAAGAGATAATCCCACTCCATCTTCCGAAGTTGTGATCAAGTCTACCTCCACATTTCCTAATCTTTTCTTGGAGGAGACTAACACCTTTGATAATTCTATTCCCGAATCTGAAACTTTCCGCTTTAATCTAGAAGAGATTAGTAGTGGCAGTCCCACTACTCATGTTGATTTTTCTCAATATGATTCGTTTATCTTTGATCTTTCAAATGATCAGTTTCCTCCTGCCGATAGGAGTGACCCTTATCATGAGGAGTTCGCCGATGAACTCGCTCACATAATGTCTCTCCCGAATCTTGAATGTTTCAAATTTAAGGTTGATCCCGATCCGGGAGATTTGACTTCTATTGACCCCGAGATTCGTAAGAATGTGTCTACGACTAATGTGAATGTACCATTAGAGGATGACCAATCTTCTCTCTTCGCTTATGTTGTATGGATCTTTCTTGCTTTTCTTACGTATCTCGTTGTCCCTCCATATCTTCTCTCCACCAGGAATGAAGATACCATTTTTGATCCCGGCATCTCAATGTATCATTCTTTTATGCCGGATGTATCTCATCGGAATGGAACTTTCATGAAATTCAATGTTTATCCAAACCGCTTGAATGGAAGTCCGATGATGACTTTATCTTCCACTTGCTTCCCCATGGTCCAATAAATTCAAGTGACGGGTCAAGCATAGCGACCTTAAACAAGCGCTTCGTGGGAGGCACCCCATGCTTATCGTAGTATTGTGTAAAAATGAATAAGTGTTTTCTTGTTGTGTGGAGGCTCGCCTCTTCCATTACCCGTGTTTCGTGTTTGTGTTGTTAACTGTCCAGGATTGCCCGAATTATGAAGGCTCTCGTGCTCTCAGTTTTTTCTTTCATCTACAAGAGTTTCACATCCTCAGCTTCATTTTGAGAATCCAGTATTCAAATCTAATCGACTAACGTTTTATCTTTTGGCACGCTTAATAAACGGCCATAGATTTACCTAGGTGCCCCTTTCAAAACATCGAGGACGATGTTTAATTCTAGTATGGGGAGGGGGGATCTTGGATTTGATTTTTTCCTGCAGTCGTTGTTATCACGTAATCCCGTTTTTACCGCCAAATTTTTGCAAAAATACCAAAAAAAAAGAAAAAAATTTAAAAAATTTCAAAAATAAAATAAGTGTTTTGTCACAGTTTCGACTCTCCTAATGGGTAGAATGAGAATAATTTTTGACTCGATCGGGCGTGTTGAGCCCTAGCTAGTTCCTCAATTGTAGGCTAAGCTTTCACGAATTCTATTGCTTCGAATTTTAATAAGGTGAAGAACAAGAAGTGATAGAGTTAAATATAAGTTTATGTGCTGAGCAAGATTCTTCTAAAACTTATATGAGTAACTTGTGGCTTTTTCTCCCATTAGCTTCTAATCCACCTAATCATACGTGCTCATTTCAATTCAACTAAGTCAATCGATGTTTTTAGAAAAAGCTTCAAATTTGTAACTTGATTCTTTAAAGCGAGGTTTTTCTGTTCTTAGTAATTTGAAAGTTAAAATGCCAAAGAAGCATGAATGAAATATGAATGCAAAAATGCATGAATATTGAAATTATGCCAATGAAGCATACATTTGAGTATATGGAGCAAGTAAAAGATGTGTCGTGATATCCCACTCCGCTAACCACGAGGTGGGGGTTCAAACTAAGACATCTTTACTTCTAGGGATTTGGTGTGTTGTGATATCTCACCAGGAAGCGAGGTCTAGGTGAGGGTTCAAACTAAGACACCTATCCTTAGCCATATTAGGAAGAAGGTGTTGATGTGATTTCCCACTACGCTAGCAACGGGGTGGGTTTTCAAACTAAGAACACCGGTCGTTGGTTGTGATATCCTACTAGGGAGCGAGGCCTAGGTAGGTGTTCAAACTAAGCAACGCATTCCTAGCTTTAAGAACTTATGATTATGATGATGAAGATGTTGCAAAAAGTTCTACAGTTAAATTTTCGTTCTTTAAAATCAAGTTACAAGGTCCTAATAAGTTGTTGCTTTGAGTCATGATTCATCTTGAATTACGACTATGGAAATAAGTTGATCTATGGTTGAGTTGAAATGAGTACACACATTTAAATCATATATCCATGTTGGGAGTTAAAAGTTCACAAGTCATAAGTATGAGTGCTTAACATTTAGACTTATATTGACAAATGATCTTGTTTAATTGCTTGGTTTGGATCTAGTGAAAAATCGGGGACGATGAATTTATCCGTCAGGACATCCGTAGATTATTCTATGGACGTTTCTCATTCTATGATCCCAGTGTTTATAAAATAAAGGAAGTCAAACAGGCAGTCAAGAAAAGAAAAAGGAAAATCCAAAAATATTAGGGATAGTTAGTGTATAGATAAAATTTGGTGAAAATGGGACTTGTCGAAGCTATTGATTCTTTAGTTCCCCTTGACGAACACTTAGCTACTTTTCGAGGTAATTAGTCGAGGGGATTCGAGATTCTTAGTTTTCTTGAGTGTTTACTTCATAACATTGCGTGAGGACACGGCAATACCTTAGTATGGGGGATTTTGGTATGTGCTTAATTACACATACCATTTTCCATTCTAAACAGACTTAAATGACCAAAAACGTACCAAAAATACATTGTATTTGTATGTTTGCATTTGTATTGTGCAGGAAACGGATATTCAAGAAAAGGACCAAAAAGAAAACCAAAAACAAACAAATCCAAGCACAAGGTGGAAAGGGCAAAGTTAAAAGTCATCCAAGTGAAGAAAATACAACTTGAGGGGCTAAAACTGCCAAACCTCAAGTTGTATTACTAAAATAACAAGATGAGGGACTATAACTGCCAACCGGGTAGAGATTGCATTCAAGTTATATAACTTGAGGGGACAAAACTGCTACTTCCCCAAAAAGTCTTCTTTCCCGCCTTAACAAACCCAGTTACAACTTGTATGTCGCCCCATACTTCTCCCCTGCAAAACCACTCCTCACCCTAGCCAAAATCATTTCATCCACCCTACTAAACCCCCCCAGTTGTATAAATGCCATGTTGGCAATCCCTCTCCATTCCCAAAGCATTTCGATGGCTGTGATGAGCTCCAAAGAAGCACAAGCTGAAAGTCCAAGACTTCGGCTATAAATAGATCTTTTTGTAAGCCTTTGTGGCATCTTAGTCTAATCTAGTTTTTTAGTTTTTAGTAACTAATTAGTTTTTAATCTTAGTTTAAATTTCAAAGTCATTTACAGCTTTTTACTTTCAGCTTTGTAACACTTTCAAGATTAATGCAAGTTTGAAGTTTTTAAGTCAATTTACAATACCAGTGTTAAGTTTCTTAATCATATTGTTTTGTGTTCAAAAAGCTCTCACCACAGCTTACTTATAAGCTGTTTTCATTAAGTAAAGATAAAAAGTTAAGTAGTTAAGAGAAAATCACAAATATCACTCTCAAATATACCACAGCTTATGTTATGGATGATAAGCCAGTTCTGGATGGGCTTATGGACTCTCACTAGCTTGTTTTATACAAGCTAGAGCTTGTAGATTCTTTGTTTGACCCTGTTTTGAGCAAGGGTGTTGTAAGTTTCTCTTTTTCTTGTTTTTCTTATTGATTGTAGAACTGCTTATTTGTGCTTTATCAGTCTGTTTAGTGCTTATTTTGCTTTGTTGTTAGTTTAAAAATAGTTTGTATTACTTTCTTAGTTAGTACTGATAATTCATTTGATAAAACTGTTAGTATTGAGTTAACACTGCTAGGCCATTTCAGCTTATTTAAGTGCTTATTCTTAATTAAAATTGCTTATAAGTGTCTTATTTTGTTAATAGATAATCTGTTTTTAATTAGTTTGAAAGAAAAATGATTTTTAAGGGGTATTTTCAACTAGCAGTACTAACCTGAAGTTAGTACTGCTAGTTCACTTTTGGAACAGTACTAACTTAAAGCTACCAGTACTAACTCCAAGTTAGTACTGTTAGTTAATATTGTTAGTACTGTTAGTCCATTTCTGCTTATCAGCTTATTATTTCTGCTTATTTAAGATTTCCTTAGTTTTTTTTTGAGTAAATTAAACCATTTTCCTTTACTGTCTTTAGGAGTAAGCTTATTTAAGTTTAATTTTCCTTTTCAAAATAATTTTAAGAGTTCATCAGTTTTAGTTTTCTAGCTTATTAATCATTATAGTTTATTCTAGTTGCTTATTCCTATTACTAAGTGCTTATTAAGGTTAGGTGAATTTCTGTTTTAGCTTGTTTGCTTATTTATTGTTTCTTTGTGTTTTGTTAGCCTAACAGTACTAACCTTAAACTAACAGTACTAACTTAAAACTGGCATTACTAACTCCAAGTTAGTACTGTTAGTACTGTTGTTAGTACTGTTGTGTTTATCTTGTTTAATTTAGCTTAATTGCTTTTTGTATTTGCTTATTTAGAGTTAGTTTAGCTTAGCTTATTTGTGCCTTAGTGTAAAAGTCTTAAGCATTTTTGCCTTTTCTAGTTTTGATTCTTGTTCCAGCTTGTTTTCTTTGCTTATTTTTATGAGCATTTGCCTATTCAGTGTTAGTGCCCAATCATAATCTTACCCTTGTCATACTCAAACACCAATCATAAATCGTCTTTCGATTTTCCATTTCAGCCTCGTTGGGACATAACGACCCGGGAACACTCTATACTGCTTCCGGTTTTCTTGATCTCGCGGATTCTGATCCTTTGTTGTATTTATATTATATATAGATAGATTTTAAGGAGTGAGTTTGCGCGAGTCAAATTTTGGCGCCGCTGCCGGGGAGGCTGTGAAACGAATTTCGTAACGTTTGAAAATTTGTGTTTACATCTGTGAATATTTTCTTCTATAAAAACATAAAAAGTACAAAAATATTTTTCTTGTTCTTTTATTAGTATAATTATCATACAAAAACAAAAGAAAAAAAAACCAAAAAGATAAAAACATTTTCCATAAAAAGAAATAAAATTCACAAATTGGTAAAAATACCAAAAATATAATATTCTCAATTGAGGTATTATCATAATAATTTCCGGTGAACTTATTGGTTCCCAACTCGAATCAAAGATTTAAAACTTACCATTTGTGTCTCTTACGATATACGGCTCACCTTGAAAAGTTAAACAAGCTATAAAGTGGGTATAAGGAGGGTTGTTCC
>BQNB010000510.1:118676-168951 GCA_026074375.1 Tanacetum coccineum | reverse complement strand
TGCTTTTGTATGCTTGTATAATCATGTATTGTCTTTGTGACCATATATGATTTCCTTATCTTATTTCAATGCACCATTACTTATGCTTTAAAAATGTGTGGATTGCATACTTAAGATATTTGTCATGTTATGTTTGTTTACACTTGTTCAGGGTGTTTAGCAATGAGTTTTCTCAGTTTCATGCTGAATCTTGCATTTTCAGGAGACTTGACCATAGATGCAGCTACTAGATATGACACAAGAGCTTCCATCCCCACTTTGTCGATGCCACTCTATCTTTGAAATGCTTGATCACCAAATTTCAGCAGTGAATAAAATTCCATACTCAGGTTCTTCGATGACCATGTTGTTGACGAATGCGACATTTTCAGGGAGAGCTCGATTGCATTCCAATCCAGGGATTCTTGTTTCAGGCTCAAGTTCTATGTGCTTTCGTTTTCTGCCTAAGGTTTGGGATGGAGTTTGTTCATGAGCTGGAGCCGGAAGAGCAGACTGAATTCTAAGTTCTTCAGGAATTTTCTTTAGCCTTTCATATCTCTTGCTTAGGGACGTCATCAGGTCTTTAACAATGGAGTTTTTTTCTTTTGAATAATTGGACCCAACTCGTCCAACTTAGTGGCCTTAAAGTCTGAAAACCTGAATGGTTCGTGAACATCAAAGTTTCTCTTATTATTATTTTTGAATACAAAGACTGCAACAGGCTTGGTGTTGGGATGGATTTTAATGTCAGTGATAGGCTCAAGCTTTATTCTTTTTGTCATAGTCCATATGTATTCTTCAGCCCTTCTCTTTTTGAGCTCAGTCCATATGTATTGAATGAGTTTTTTAGATCTATAAAACCCCAAGATGATGTTGTAAAACCCTTAGATAAATCAAAAACTCTAACTTTTGAAATCTTTGAAACCCTTGATATGAATGAAACCTTCTTTAGAAATGCCTTAGATATGTATAAAAATGAGATTAGAATAGGTAAATCTTGATAAAAGATCAAACTATGGATGATGGTGGTGGTGGTTTTCTTGCCGTGGACAAGAGGAGAGAGGGAGAGAGATGAGAGAATTTTTTAGGCTTCCAAATGAATGAAAAACCTAAATGAGGTATAGTGAGGTTTATATCAAAAGGAATTAGGGTTTTGAGTGAGTGTAGAATCCAATAAGATCAAGGCACACACACACTTCTTGTGTGTCCTTGTGGTTCGACGTGTAGGGAGCAAGAAAGGGAAGAGACCAAGTTGTTAATACAAATAATGTCAAAAACGTTATTTACATTTTTCGACCTCTCAATGTTTTGATAATAAAAAAATATGAAAATGTTTACGATAAAATTAAGCATTTATAAATTACTAATCATGAAATTCTACTTCTATGATTAATCACTTAAGGTATGGATAAACAAATCATTAAGCATGATTAGTGATCAAGAAAATATTTTTTCTTAAATCTTATACCTTCACAAAAATGTTTTTATAAAAATATAAAAACAAATTATTTATTAATTAAAAGAAATGTTTTATTAAAAACATAAAATTTGAATTTCAAATTTTCCCCAAAAAACAGAAGGTTCCAGCCCAGATACAACATTCACCACAAAAGGACAAAAGTGATTAATTCTTTCTTTCCTCCTTCTTCATCCTCTAATCAAATGCAAGAGAAGAACATTCATATTCTTCTTCATACGAATTGTTATCAAGTGATCTCTCCTATTCTTTCTCAAGATCACATATATCTTCATTTTATTTAACGACTTCCTCTTGCTAAAATTATTTTCAGATCCACTCCTCTCTCTTTCTCTTTTTTTTCTAATTCACATTACTTGATCACTAACATATCTTGATCTTGTTTCAAGTGATTAATTCTTTCTTCCTTCCCTCTTCATCCTCTAATCAAGTGCAAGAGAAGAACATTCGTATTCTTCTTCATACGAATTGTTATCAAGTGATCTCTCCTCTTCTTCCTCAAGATCACATATATCTTTATTTCATTTAATTTGTGTTTTTGTATTAATTAGATCAAGTGTAGATCCAATTGTGTAAATTATATATTGGTGTGATTTGGATTATGTGTCAATCCAAAGGTGTATATCTTGTGAGTGTGTGAAGACTTAGTGTAGTCATAGATTGGTTCTAGCTAAGATTAGGACTCGACATCTAGCTTAGTGTCAAAAAAGAAAGTAAGCGACGTGTAAACGGTTTTCTCCGCCTAAAGGGAGCTTGTTGACATAGTGAAATCTCGAGTGGAGTACTCAGGGAGTGGAGTAGGAACGAAGAGGTGCTTCGTTGCCGAACCACTATAAATCTCGGTGTCTTGGTTTGATCGTTTCTTTCCTTATCTCTTTACTCATTATTTACTTAGTTAGATTGTTGTGTTGTGTTGCATATTATTGATTGATTGACATATAACTCGAATCTAATTATTTTACAAGCAAAGTTTTAAAACGCAAATTAACCGGTAAAACTATTCAACCCCCCTTCTAGTTTCTACACAAGTCAAAATGGCTAGTCTTGGCTCTTGTTTTACACTTATCAAATAAATCACTTATTTCACTAGTGGATTAGTGGTCCTCATCATGTAAGGTGTGAGCAAAAATGTGTAAGAGAAATATTGGGAGAGGGTGGAGAAGAATACATAACATGTCCTAGTCTTGCATGTTGTAATGTAAAATTTGAAGTAAAAGTGAAAAGAATCCTTGTAAATTAATTAAGTTTGTATTGTGCTATTTTTTATGGGTAGAGGAGGCAAGACCCAATTGAGCAACTTTAGCAAATGTAAATGAATGGTAACTTTGTATTACGTTATTTATGTGTGTTAATTTTATGTAAAAATATATTTTTGTTATATGTGCAGGCAGTATTTGTTATAAATATAGCAAATGTAAATGAATGGTAACTTTGAATCTAATATGTATGTTCTAAATTTTAACTGAAGTTTCATTCTGTTGCTTGTTATAGTTTATGATCACAGAAATCTGAGAGTCGTGTAAACACTTTCAGATTGAAGTATTTCGATGGTTCTATCGAAATCTCAAATCGGATAAAACTCATATTAAGAATCGAGAATGTGAATTTTGTTGTTATGAAAAAACGAACCAGAGATGAGATTGATAATATATGTGACCAAAAAAACTGAATATCGGTTGTAACTGCCATAGCAGTTATTTAACTGCCGAATTAGTTAAATTAAAAGGCAAAAATCAAGTCTATAATTCGGGAAATTTTATTTTTAAATGCGTTTTTAACATAGCACTTTACACCAAAAATCAAGTCCATAATTCAGCTCGACCCCAGCCAGGGGCTCTGCCCCTTAGACCCTGCCAGGGGCTGCCACCCCTTGGACCCTGCTACTAGGGGCGCTGCCCCCGGACCCTCGTGATTCGGGGCTTCACCCCCGAATGATAATCATAATAACGTCATACAAGTATGCACTCCGCACAACCCGACTTGTTGAACATTTATCACGATTATACATTAGTCAACTAAGTCAATCCATTACACTTAAATTATATTGGTGACGCAAAATCACCAACATTCCTCCCCCATTTAAGTGTAATCTTGCTTAACTTAAAGAAAACTCATAACAAACAACAAACTGATGCATAAATGAAATATCGAGACGATTGAATTTCACATTAGTACATTAGCATTCCAAATATTCGAATATCAGAGTGTCACTAAAGGATTGAACTCTTTCTATTCATAGTGAATACATGAAGATAATATACACAACAGTTTACACATTCACATGTTCTACTTGACACTATGTTTTACTAGCTTGTGTCCTATCCTTCAATAAGCATATCAAAGCCAAGTCCCAAGCTTCTTGAAGCAGCTAAACTTCATGCTTATATAGTTAGTTTTTTGCTCTTGTACCTGCACATGCAATTTGTTAAAAAACCATTAAGAAATATAATTTCAACCTCCTTTATCTTGCAGTTCTGAACACATACCGTGGGATGATGTAATTATGTGTTCCAATCCAAAGATATCAAGCTTTCCTCATTGAATTCAGCATCTAACATTACGTTAGATGGGAATTGGGTATCTTGATACAAGGACTTAATTAGGTGGACTTTAAACCCATCCCAATAGCCGCCTTGCGTACGAGATCTCTTGCTAACCCTTTGGTTAAATGGTCGGCTAAATTCAATTGAGTTCTTACAAACTCTACAGATATCACACCATTCATGATAAGCTCACGAATCATGCTATGTCTAACACCTAAGTGTCTAGACTTGCCATTGTACACTTGACTATAAGCCTTAGCCAAGGTAGCAGCACTATCACATCTGATAGAAATGGTAGACATCGGTTTAGGCCACAAAGGAATTTCATAAACCAAATTCCTCAGCCACTCAGCTTCATTACCAGCTGCAGCCAAAGCCACAAATTCAGACTCCATGGTTGAGCTTGTAATACAAGTCTGTTTCTTTGAAGCCCAAGAAATAGCACCTCCTCCAAGAAGGAATACCCAACCACTCGTAGACGAGTGATCCTCCATATTATTAATCCAACTGGCATCGGAATAACCTTCTATAACAGAAGGATAACCACTATAAGTCAAACCATAATCCATGGTTCCTTTCAAATACTGAAATACTCGACCCAGAGCTTGCCAATGTAGAGCACTAGGATTGCTAGTGTACCTACTAAGCTTTCCTACAGCAAAAGCTATATCTGGTCTAGTGCTAATCATGGCATACATAAGACATCCAATAGCTCTAGAGTATTCTAGCTGAGACACTGGAGTTCCTTTATTAGGTCGAAACTTCACAGTAGGATCTACAGGAGTATAAACAGGAGAACAATTAGCAAAGTTAAACTTTGTCAGTATCTTCTCAATATAATGAGATTGAGAAATAGAGATACCATTGTTTCCTCGTTTGATTCTAATACCAAGAATCACCTCAGCCTCCCCCAGATCTTTCATATCAAAATTAGATGACAAGAATTCCTTTGTCTTATTAACTTGATCTTGGTCAGTACCAAAGATCAACATGTCATCCACATATAAACAAATTATTACTCCTTTACCAGAAGCATCAAATTTACTATACACACACTTGTCAGCTTGGTTTAATGAAAAACCATTAGACAACACCACATCATCAAATTAGAAACTTACCTAGACTTAAGTTTGATCAACATTTTTGTGATGCTTGCAAAGTTGGAAAACAAGCTCATGCAAGCCACAAAGCTAAAAATTTGGTCTCAACAACTAGATGCTTAGAACTCCTCCACATGGATCTTTTTGGTCCATCCGCCATACGAAGTTACAGAGGAAACCGTTACACCCTAGTCATAGTAGATGGCTACTCTAGATACACTTGGACTAGATTCCTTAAGGATAAAACCGAAGCTTTCGATCAATTCGAAATATTTAGTAGGAAAATCCAAAATCAACTAGGATGTACAATAATGTCAATAAGAACCGACCACGGTAGAGAATTTAATAATGAAGTGCAATTTGGAGAATTTTGTAATGCCAACGGTATTACTCATAACTTCTCGGCTCCTCACACTCCTAAATCAAATGGCGTGGTTGAAAGGAAAAATAGGCTACTTTAAGAAATGAGTAGAACTATGTTGAACGAACAATCATTGTCCCAAAGGTTTTTTTTGGTGTAATGCGTAGTTACTTAAAAAGTCATATTCTCAACCGAATCCTAATTAGAGCCATTCTAGGAAAAACACCTTATGAAATCTTGAGAGGTAGGAAACCTACTCTTGATTATTTTAAAGTGTTCGATAGCAAGTGCTTCATCCTAAACACTAAAGATTACCTTACCAAGTTTGACCCAAAGTCTTACAAAGGTGTCTTTTTAGGTTACTCTCAAAATAGTAAAGCCTATATCATTCTAAATAAACACACTAGAAAAATTGAAGAATCACTCAACGTGACATTCGATGAAACTCCTCCGATACATTAAAGGCACTACGCACTTAGGATTATGGTATCCTAAGGGGACCGGCATAGAAACCGTAGTATATGCCGACTCTGATCATGCGGGAGATTATGTGGACCGAAAGAGCACTAGCGGTATTTGTACGTTCGTGGGATGTTGTTTGACATCTTGGTTCTCGAAGAAACAAACCGCTCTTGCTATATCCACTACCGAAGCCGAATACGTAAGCGCCGGAAAGGCATGTCAACAAGCACTATGGATGAAACAAGCTCTCATCGACTACGACGTACGACTCGACGACGTTCCCATCATGTGCGACAATAAAGGCGCGATTGACCTTAGCAAAAACCCGGTGCAACACTCTCGTACCAAACACATCGAAATTCGTCACCACTTCCTCCGTGATAATGTTCAAAAAGGACATATATCTATCGAAAAAGTACCGTCCGTCGACAACATTGCCGACATTCTCACTAAACCCCTTAAACGTGAATTGTTTAGCTATCTACGTCATGGTTTGGGAATGATGGAACACATTCCGTAAATCATATTACTATTACGCTTCTCTTTCTTCTATCTCGATTCTAGTCCGTGTTCCATCCCGTGTCGTGACAACTTAAATACTTCATCTGAAGTATGTTAAACATATTTAAATTGCGAAATGCAAGTTAAATTGTCACTCCTCCTAGTCAAATTTTTGTCAAAACAAAAATTAAAAATCACTGCCTTCGGGCGGCCCCCATATGGGCGGCTCCCTTAAATATAAGGGACCACCTGGTAATTATGGGACCGCCGGCAGAAAGACCAAAATAATACCACCTGCACTTAAAATTTTTAAAACACAAAAACAAACACCCCCTTATCTGCAGGTGCGACGAACACACACACTAAACCTCCAAAAACTCAAAATCAACCCTTAAAACACTAATTGAAGATCAAATCAACAACAATAATCATTCCTAACATCTCTAAGATCATCAATTGTAAGTCATTTCAACCATTTCTTTTATTTTGAGTCTAGGGTTCATGATGAACACCAAAAATTAAAATTCTGTATTTTTCATTTTCCTTTCAAATTTGTTCAATTAAAACTACTAGGATCCAATGTATAACTAATATTCTTCCCGTAGATATAGGATTTGCATGCATTGATAAGGTTTGTCGGAAAATTATTTCGAACCAAAACCCTAATTTCATTTTGCAAAATCACTCACGTTAGGAACACAATAAAATTGTTATTTTGCATTGTTAATACAATCTAAAAACGTTTTCAAACACATGCATAATGATCTCATCAACAAATTTTGAAATACATAATTCATATGTATTTTTCGACTTGTTTGGATGAGTGAAATCAAAATAAGGGGCGTTTGGATTAACTCATAGGTTAATATTATTAGGTCAAGTTAATCGTTACCCGACATTGTAAACCTTTAGGCACACACACTAACACATCATTGCTTAACATTTTCATTATATATGGATGTATCAAACTAAGTTTAAATTGTAACTCTTCTTATTAGGGAAACATGCCTAGCAAGTATGCCGAGGACCATAAAAGAACACGATCATACATCCCAAAAATTTCACATGAATATAGCTAAGACAATCCTTTAAAACACATATTTCAAAACCTTGAAAAACAACACATTCATGAGGGTCGGGTGGTCTATGATGATTTCACAAACCTTAATTATGTCCGGTCTTTGTTCGGTCTAATCAACACTGAGTGTCTCATTGATCTCAATGAACAAATTTGTCCTCGTTTTATTCTTGAGTTCTATAGTCAATGTCGTCTCTCCCATAATGATGATGAAGAAATGTTTGTCGAATTCATGTTCCATGATCAATACTACTCTTTCTCTCTTGAAGAGTTCGCTGAAATTCTTGGGGTACCAAGCGAAGGTGCATGTGTATTTACCGATAAATGGGAACTCTATGAATTAGCGAATGGTCTTCCCGAAGATGGTCCATACGAAACATTTCTCCCATCTCTGGATGATATCATTACTCTTGTTCGTGTTGACCGTGAAGGTCCTGTCACCCGTGTCCACCACAATAAGGAAATTGATGTTCGTGAATATCAAATTCTTACTCGTAAAATTGACCTAACTTTCAAAGACATTGAAATCATCCTTTGAGAAAATGTTTTCCGGCTAGGGGGGAATAGAGATCATGTGCCGGCTTGTCTATGCTACATGATTTACTGCATCGCCAATTCTCTAAATTTCAATCTAGCCTACTTTATGGCTTAGAGAATGGAATGGGTATCCAAACAACCAAACCGCATTCTTCCGTATGGTATGTTCTTGACCAAAGTTCTCACCCACATCCTCAATGAAGAACCTGAGTTACAAAATCCTTCCTTATGTTCTTTTTTGTCGATCGTGTCATGGTAACCTCTTTCCACTTCAAGAAAGACCTGTGGTACAAGAAGAGGTTCCTCATTCACCTCCTCTCTATTCCTTTTATCAAAAACATCCTTACATTATCTGAAACGATGATGATAACCATGGAAATGATGAAGGGATCTCGTGTGCAAGTACTCCTTCCCCCGTCAGTTATGTCAACTCACTTTCTAATCAAGTCCCTCAAGTCTTTCAAAACCCACCTAACATTGACCCTCACTTTGAACCACTCTACACCCGTCAAACCGAAATCTTAAACCGTCAAGTTTAAATACGGGATGAGCATCGTGGTAGAGTAAGGTCAATCGAAAAGAGTCTTCGAAAGCTATGGAGGAACATGAGGAAGTGATATTTAGGGAATTCTTTTAAGACATTACTATATATTTTTATTACCTATTAAATTATTATACTTAGACAATTTGAACTTATGTTACTTGGTAGTTTGCCTAGCACGGGCAAAATTGCTTGCTAAATTATTGCTTGAAATGCTTCTTAATAACTCTTAGTATATTGTTATGAAGTTGATGAATATGCCTGTGTTTATCTACATGCTTTGCTTTTGTTTTTTTTTTCTTTTTAGTTTAAGATACTTGGATATTGATTGGATGATTCAAACATTTTTTGCTTGATAATAATATGGATTTTTAGAAATATGTTAATCTAATGCATTTTAGAATATTTCTGGAAAATTTTTCTAGAATCCATAGGACGGCTCCCTTAAACACTGGGCGGCCCCCTTATATATACGGGACCGCCAGACATTTAAGGGACCGCCAACAGAAAGTCACGATTTTTCTACTGTAACCTCTTGATTTTCTGTGCACTTGACCATAATCCCATCTAGGCTTAGCTAGTTTATGCTTTTAGATGAACATGTTTTGGAATCAAAATTCTTAAGTCTCATGCTTTACCACTTCCATCTAGTCCTTCTACCTTAAATCTATGACTCATCTTCATCATCTTACTTGTCATCTTCATCTTATTCAACTAAACACTACCATGAATTCCACAAATGCTACTTCCTCAAATACTTCCAAGAAATTAATACTCACCATAATCACCTCCTAATAAACTATTTATCAAACATTATAGTGATGAAGATGTGAACACTACACACTTCTTTCCCCCCATCTCCAATTCTTTCCTAGTGCTCCCTAATGCACCATCAAAAACTACATTAACCAAAGAAACCTCCTCAAGTCATGAAAACACTTCATCCTCCTTTCAATCTAGGCTACAATTATCACCAACTCCAAATGAACCAACTTCTCCTAAAAACCCCTTTTCACAAAACCTAATGGATGTTCCTCCAAGACCTTCTAATCCTCAACCTATCCAAAGCATCCCTTCATTAGATATCACCCTCTCATTATCTCCAAACACACCTCTTAAAAATCCCACAAGTCTACCACAACCATCATCACCTCCACCTCCTATCATGAGACATCCACTCTATTACAACTATCAAGATTATCATGGATCAACTTGTATTTGTTGTTTCCATAACCGTAACCTTTACTTGAACCTTCGAGATGAAATGAACATCATGTTTGCTCATCTTGAATACCTTCTCACAACCACCCTCACAACCCACTTTCCACCTCCACCTTAAATCTCTCTTCTTTAATAACCTAATAATGGAAGACCTAAAACCATTTTGTTTTAATATCACATCCTTTTGGAATCAAGAATCATCTACTTGCTTATCTTCATTAGATGAATTCTCTAGGATTAATGATTTAGCTATAATTAGGTTATGTTATCATGTATTTTTATGCTTTTGTATGCTTGTATAATCATATATTGTCTTTGTGACCATATATGATTTCCTTATCTTATTTCAATGCACCATTACTTATGCTTAAAAAATGTGTGGATTGCATACTTAAGATATTTGTCATGTTATGTTTGTTTACACTTGTTCAGGGTGTTCAGCAATAAGTTTTCTCAGTTTCATGCTGAATCTTGCATTTTCAGGAGACTTGACCATAGATGCAGCTACTAGATATGACACAAGAGTTTCCATCCCCACTTTGTCGATGCCACTCTATCTTTGAAATTCTTGATCACCAAATTTTAGCAGTGAATAAAATTCCATACTTAGGTTCTTCGATGACCATGTTATTGACGAATGCAACATTTTCAGGGAGAGCTCGATTGCATTCCAATCTAGAGATTCTTGTTTCAGGCTCAAGTTCCATGTGCTTCCGTTTTCTGCTTGAGGTTTGGGATGGAGTTTGTTCATGAACTGGAGCCGGAAGAGCAGACTAAATTCTAAGTTCTTCAAGAATTTTCTTTAGCCTTTCATATCTCTTGCTTAGGGACGTCATCAGGTCTTTAACAATGGAGTTTTTTTCATTTGAATAATTAGACCCAACTCATCCAACTTAGTGGCCTTAAAGTCTAAAAACTTGAATGGTTCGTGAACATCAAAGTTTCTCTTACCATTGTTTTTGAATACAAAGACTACAACAGGCTTGGTGTTAGGATGGATTTTAATGTCACTGATAGGCTCAAGCTTTATTCTTTTTGTCATAGTCCATATGTATTCTTCAACCCTTCTCTTTTTGAGCTCAGTCCATATGTATTAAATGAGTTTTTTAGATCTATAAAACCCCAAGATGATCTTGTAAAACCCTTAGATAAATCAAAAACCCTAACTTTTGAAATCTTTGAAACCCTTGATATGAATGAAACCTTCTTTAGAAATGCCTTAGATATGTATAAAAATGAGATTAGAATAGGTAAATCTTGATAAAAGATCAAACTATGGATGATGGTGGTGGTGGTTTTCTTGCCGTGGACAAGAGGAGAGAGGGAGAGAGATGAGAGAATTTTTTAGGCTTCCAAATGAATGAAAAACCTAAATGAGGTATAGTGAGGTTTATATCAAAAGGAATTAGGGTTTTGAGTGAGTGTAGAATCCAATAAGATCAAGGCACACACACACTTCTTATGTGTCCTTGTGGTTCGACGTGTAGGGAGCAAGAAAGGGAAGAGACCAAGTTGTTAATACAAATAATATCAAAAACGTTATTTACATTTTTCGACCTCTCAATGTTTTGATAATAACAAAATATGAAAACGTTTACGATAAAATTAAACGTTTATAAATTACTAATCATGAAATTCTACTTCTATGATTAATCACTTAAGGTATGGATAAACAAATCATTAAGCATGATTAGTGATCAAGAAAATATTTTTTCTTAAATCTTATACCTTCACAAAAATGTTTTTATAAAAATATAAAAAACAAATTATTTATTAATTAAAAAAAATGTTTTATTAAAAACATAAAACTTGAATTTCAAAATTTTCATCCAAAACAGAAGGTTTCAGCCCAGATACAACCTTCACCACAAAAGGACAAAAAAAGAGATCCTCCTTCTTCATCCTCTAATCAAATGCAAGAGAAGAACATTCATATTCTTCTTCATACGAATTGTTATCAAGTGATCTCTCCTATTCTTTCTCAAGATCACATATATCTTCATTTTATTTAATTTGTGTTGTTGTATTAATTGGATCAAGTGTAGATCCAATTGTGTAAATTGTATATTGGTGTAATTTGGATTGTGTGTCAATCCAAAGGTGTATATCTTGTGAGTGTGTGAAGACTTAGTGTAGTCATAGATTGGTTCTAGCTAAGATTAGGACTCGACATCTAGCTTAGTGTCAGAAAAGAAAGTAAGCGACGTGTAAACGGTTTTCTCCGCCTAAAGGGAGCTTGTTGACATAGTGAAATCTCGAGTGGAGTACTCAGGGAGTGGAGTAGGAACGAAGAGGTGCTTCGTTGCCGAACCACTATAAATCTCGGTGTCTTGGTTTGATCGTTTCTTTCCTTATCTCTTTACTCATTATTTACTTAGTTAGATTGTTGTGTTGTGTTGCATATTGTTGATTGATTGACATATAACTCGAATCTAATTATTTTACAAGCAAAGTTTTAAAACGCAAATTAACCGGTAAAACTATTCAACCCCCCTTCTAGTTTCTACACAAGTCAAAATGGCTAGTCTTGGCTCTTGTTTTACACTTATCAAATAAATCACTTATTTCACTAGTGGATTAGTGGTCCTCATCATGTAAGGTGGCAATAATATGTGTAAGAGAATGTTGGGGAGGGTGGTAGAAGAATACAAACATGTCCTTGTCTTGCATGTGTATGTAAAATTTGAATTAAAAGTGAAAGATTCCTTGGTAATTAATTAAGTGTGTATGTGTGCGTATGTTTTATGGGTAGAGGAGGGATGACCATGAAATTTTGGGCTTCTAAACCTGACATGAACGATAACTTGAGTTTACACGAAAAGATTACGGGTTTCTGGAGTTCCATTTAATCAAAAACGCGAAAAACGTAATTTAAATGCTAAAACGTAAAATTAATTACCGAGAGTGATCGTAAACTACGAAACACTTAAAAAAGATAAAATAATTCATATAATATTTAAACTGTTGTAAATTTAGGATCACACGAATCTGAGAGTCGTGTAAACACTTTCAGATTGAAGTATTTCAATGGTTCTATCAAAATCTTAAATCGGATAAAACTCAAATTAGAATCGAGAATATGTTTTTTTTAATGTTATGAAACTGAACTAGAGATTATGTATTTATGACCAACCAACTGAATATCGGTTGTAACTGTCATAGCAGTTACTTAACTACCAAATCAGTTAAATTAACGGGAAAAATGAAGTCCATAATTCCAGGAATTTTATTTTGAAGTGCGTTTTTAACATAGCTCGACCCCAGCCAGGGGATCTTCCCCTTGGACCCTGCCAAGGGCTGTCGCCCCTTGGACCCTGCTACCAGGGGCGCTGCCCCCGGACCCTCGTGATTCGAGGGCTTCACCCCTAAATGATAATCATAATAACACCATATAAGTGTGCACTCCGCACAACCCTGACTTGTTGAAAATTTATCACAATTACACATTGGTCAACTAAGTAAATCCATTACACTTAAATAATATTGGTGATGCAAAAACACCAACATTCCTCCCCCATTTAAGTGTAATCTTGATTAACTTAAATCAAACTCATAACAAACAACAAACTGATGCATAAATGAAATATCAAGATGATTGAATTTCACATTAGTATAAAAAAAAAATTAAGCATTTCCAAATATTCGAATATCAGGAGGTCACTAAAGTAGATGAACTCTTCTATTTCATAGTGTAATACATTAATATAATATACACAACAGTTTACACTTAACATGTTTCTACTTGACACTATGTTTTAACTAGCTTGTGTCCTATCCTTCAATAAGCATATCAAAGCCAAGTCTCATATAGGTAGTTTTTTACTCTTGCACCTGCACATGCAATTTGTCAAAAAACCATTAAGAAATATAATTTCAACCTCTTTTATCTTGCAGTTCTGAACACATACCATGGGATGATGTAATTATGTGTTCCAATCCAAAGATATCAAGCTTTCCACATTGAATTCAGCATCTAACATTTCGTTAAATAGGAATTGGGTATCTTGATGCAAGGATTTAATTAGGTGGACTTTAAACCCATCCCAATAGCCGCCTTGCATATGAGATCTCTTGCTAACCCTTTGGTTAAATGGTTGGCTAAATTCAATTGAGTTTTTACAAACTCCACAGATATCACACCATTCATGATAAGCTCACGAATCATGCTATGTCTAACACCTAAGTGTCTAGACTTGCCATTGTACACTTGACTATAAGCCTTAGCCAAGGTAGCAGCACTATCACATCTGATAGAAATGGTAGATATCGGTTTAGGCCACAAAGGAATTTCATAAATCAAATTCCTCAGCCACTGAGCTTCATTACCAGCTGCAGCCAAGGCCACAAATTCAGACTCCATGGTTGAGCTTGTAATACAAGTTTGTTTCTTTGAAGCCCAAGATATACCACCTCCTTCCAAAAGAATACGCCAACCACTCGTAGACGAGTGATCCTCCATATTATTAATCCAACTTGTATCGGAATAACCTTCTATAATAGAAGGATAACCACTATAAGTCAAACCATAACCCATGGTTCCTTTCAAATACTGAAATACTCGACCTAGAGCTTGCCAATATAGAGCACTAGGATTGCTAGTGTACCTACTAAGCTTTCCTATAGCAAAAGCTATATCTGGCCTAGTGCTAATCATGACATACATAAGACATTCAATAGCTATAGAGTATTCTAACTGAGACACTGGAGTTCCTTTATTAGGTCGAAACTTCATAGTAGGATCTACAGGAATATAAACAGGAGAACAATTAGCAAAGTTAAACTTTGTCAGTATCTTCTCAATATAATAAGATTGAGAAATAGAGATACCATTGTTTCCTCATTTGATTCTAATACCAAGAATCACCTCAGCCTCCCCCCAAAAGAAAAACCAATATTCTTGTTCATATCAAAATTAGATGACAAGAATTTCTTTGTCTTATTAACTTGATCTTGGTCAGTACCAAAGATCAACATGTCATCCATATATAAGCAAATTATTACTCCTTTACCAGAAGCATCGAATTTACTATACACACACTTGTCAGCTTGGTTTAATGAAAAACCATTAGACAATACCACATCATCAAATTTTTGATGCCATTGTTTTGGTGCTTGTTTCAGACCATACAATGATTTCTTTAATTTACAAACCTTGCTTTCATGTCCAGGCACCACAAACCCTTTAGGCTGTTTCATGTAAATTTCCTCATCCAAATCACCATTTAAGAATGCAGTTTTCACATCTATTTGGTAAATAACAAGATCATGTATAGCTGCAAGAGCCAATAATAATCTAATAGTGGAAATCCTAGCAACAGGAGCATAAGTATCAAAGAATTCAATTCCCTCCTTTTGTCTAAAGCCTTGGATAACCAATCTGGCTTTATATTTATCTATGCTTTCATCCACTTTCATCTTTCTTTTTAGAATCCATTTACATCCTAATGCTTTGCATCTAGGAGGTAGATCAGTTAATTCCTAAGTATCATTATGCATGATGGAATCAATCTTAGTTTAAATTGCTTCTTTCCAAAAAGCAACATCCCTAGAAGCCATTGCTTTACTCAAGGTCCTTGGATCCTCCTCAATAATGAAACAATATTCACGTTGAGATAAAGTCTTATCTCTTGTTCCTTTAACCAAATAAAGTTGAAAATCAAACCCAAAAGACTTAGCTTTTCTTGTTCTAGTGCTTTTTCTAGGAACATATGGACCAGGTACATCATCAGTACCTTCAACCTCATCTTCAGCTGTCTTACTTGAAGATGGCTGAATCATACCTCTTGGTCTAGGTATAGACGTAAACCGTTCTTCATCAAATATAGCATCTCTTGACTCTATTATAGAGTTCACCGACACATAATCATTAGGTTCTATAACATAAAATCTATAACACTTGGAATGCTCAACATACCCAATAAAAGAAAACAAGCTAAACCTTACTCACCTGAAATTTTTCATTTTGGGGGTTCAGATAGCCTTACAACCCATCTCTACACCCACAACCATAAAATAAGTCAAATTTGGTACCCTTCCTTTGGTCCAAATTCGGTAAGGGTTTTTATACTATTTCTGTGTTTGAGTTCTATTCAAAATATAAACAGCTGTTCAACATAGCTCTACCCCAAAACCCTTTACTTAGTTCAGAATAGTATAACATAGAATTCACCATTTCCTTTAAAGTCCTTTTCTTCCTTTTAGTCACCCCATTCTGTTTTGGTGTGTAAGGAGCCGTGGTTTGATGTATTATACCAGTTGATTAGAAATAAACTAGATCATAATACTCACCACCCCTATCAGTAGGCAATACTTTTATCAAACCTTATCTTTGAAGTTTTACTTCTTGTTTATAAATTTTAAATTTATCTAGAGCTTCATGTTTAGCATGCAATAGATAGACATAACAATATCTAGAATCATCATTAATAAAAGTAATGACATACTTATTATGTCCTAGTGAAGGATTGGCATGAAAATCACACAAATTACTATGTATGAGATCTAATACTTTGCTTTCCCGGTAAACACCCTTAAATGGTTGTCTAGTAATCTTTGTTAACATACAAGTTTTGCAACTTTCATGTGTTATGTCAAAAGCAGGTATTAAACTCATTTTAGACATATCCCTTATTCTCTTGTAATGAACATGTCCTAGTCTAGCATGCCATAATTCAGATTTGCTTAAACTATTACTATGACTAGAAGTAATCATACAAGCAAAAGCATTAAACAAAGGATAATTCAGATTTAATCTAATCATACCATTACATACATAACCAAATCCAACAAATGAACCATGTCTTGACAAGATATACTTGTCACTTTCCAACACTTGTTTGTAGCCACACTTATTCAACACAATTTCAGAAACAAGATTCTTTCGAATCCCAGGTACATACAATACATTATCTAAACATAAAGTTTTTCCAGAAGTGAAAGTCAATAAAACACGCCCTATTCCTTTGATTGGTTCGGTTGCAACGTTTCCCATCTTCACAAATGATCCATCTTCAATCGATTTACAGACTTGAAACCAACGAAGATCCTTGCAAACATGACTTGTTGCACCCGAATCAACCCACCAAGCAACTTCATCATCCTGAACATAAAATGCATCAGAAATTACAGAAACATAATGTAAAACATTATAAAAATTCTGCATAAAATCAGAATCATAACCTTGTTGCTTTTCAGGATCCTTAGACCCATTTGAACCAGCGCCATCCTTGCCCTTACGAGAGCGACAATCCTTCTTCATATGACCAGGCTTGTTACATTTCCAACAAGTCATTGTACCCTTCTTGTTGGCAAATTTATCATCACCACTTTTGAACTTTCTTTTGTTCTTATTGTTGTTGGAATTCTTGGCTCCATCTTTTTCAACCATGTTGACAGAAGATGATCCAATTTGGTTCTTTCCTTTAGGATTATTATCAAGTTCCTGATTTCTTAATCCTTCCTCAATTCGTAGATGACTACCGAGTTGAACCAAATTTAACTCTTCCTTTTTATGTTTCAAACTATGTTTGAATTCTTTCCAGGAAGGGGGCAGTTTATCAATGATAACTGCAACCGAGATGGCCTCATCCATCATCAAATTGTGTTGGGTATACTGTCCTAGAATCCTTAACATTTCATGATACTGTTCCATGACAGGCCTGGTATCAACCATCTTGTAATTCATAAAACTACTCAGAAGAAACTTCGTTGCAGAAGCATCTTTGGCCATGTATTTGGATTCTAGGGACTCTCATAGTGTTTTTGCAGATTTAGCGTTTTGATAGATATCAAATAGGGAATCAGACATACCATTTAGAATGTGAACGCGGCATATGTAGTCGTCGTTCTCCCACTTCATACTCTTCCTAGTCGCCTTTAAAGTTTCATTCTCAGACCATTCGGGACTGGGTGTACTCAGAACGTACACAACTTTCAAGGTGGTAAGAAGAAAGTGCATCTTCTTTTGCCAGCGATGAAAATCCTGCCCTTCAAACTTTACCAACTTATCGAACTTGCTCGTCATTTCCTTCACAGATTCTCCGGTCGTCATGATCACATAATACTTCAATCTTTGTTGTAAATTTAGGATCGCAGGAATCTGAGAGTCGTGTAAACACTTTCAGATTGAAGTATTTCGATGGTTCTATCAAAATCTTAAATCGGATAAAACTCAGATTAGAATCGAGAATATGTTTTTTTAATGTTATGAAACTGAACCAGAGATTATGTATTTATGACCAACCAACTGAATATCGGTTGTAACTGCCATAGCAGTTACTAAATTACCGAATCAGTTAAATTAACGGGCAAAAATGAAGTCTATAATTCTAGGAATTTTATTTTCAAGTGCGTTTTTAACATAGCTCGACACCAGCCAGGGGCTCTGCCCCTTAGACCCTGCCAGGGGCTACCTCCCATTGGACCCTGCTACCAGGGGCATGGCCCCTGGACCCCCGTGATTTGGGGGCTTCGCCCCCGAATGATAATTATAATAATGTCATACAAGTGTGCACTCTGCACAACCCCGACTTATTGAACATTTATTACGATTACACATTGGTCAACTAAGTCAATCCATTACACTTAAATCATATTGGTGATACAAAAACACCAACATAAACTAATCAAAATCCGAAGCCCGAACGTCTCCGATGACGTTTTTTAGATTTACACAGGATAACTTCTCAGTTTTACGCCAGATTCAAACAAAACGGATAAAATTCAAAATAATAGTCGGAATAGCTTAGAGTATTGACCTGGAATTTATGAGGTGTGACATCATTTCCCCATTAGAAAAGCTATGTCCTCAAAGCTTAAAACAAAGCATCAAACGTAGGTTAGGTTTAGAGAAGAGATGATGGTACTTTTTCTTCATTTGGTCTTCATGTTCCCACGTAAATTCAGGACCCCGCTTTGAATTCCAACGCACCTTAAAAATTGGGATACGACTTTTCTTCAATTGTTTCACTTCGCGATCCATGATCTCAACTGGTTCCTCAACCAAAATTAAGCTTGTCTTCAATCTAAATTTCATCTAGTGGGACAGCAAGTGGTTAATCAACGTAACACTTCTTCAAATTAGAAACATGAAAAGCGCTATGAACGCGACTTAATTGAACTTGGAGTTCAAGACTGTAAGCAACAGTTCCAACCTTTGCAAGTACCTTGAATGGTCAAAATAACGAGGGTTCAACTTTCCCCATTTACCGAAATGTAACACTGCTTTCCATGGTGACACTTTTAACATGACCATATCTCTAACTTGAAACTCCATGGGTTTATAGTTCCTATCGGCGAAACTCTTGTGTCTATCACGAGCAGCTTGAATATGCTTCCTAATTTATAAGATCTTCTCAGTTGTTTCATGAGTTATTTCTGGGCCAGTGAGCTGAACGTCTCCAACCTCAGCCCAACAGACAGGTGATCGACACTTACGATCATACAGAGCCTCGAACGGTGCAACTTTGATACTAGTGTGATAACTAATGTTGTGCGAAAATTCTACCAAAGGTAGGTGCCTATCCCAACCTTTTCCAAAATCGATCACACAAGCACGTAGCATGTCCTTTATGGTTTGGATGGTCCTTTTACTTTGACCATCGATTTACGGATGATAAGCCGTACTCATATCTAACTGAGTACCTAGAGCTCTGTTTAGTGATTTCCATAATTGAGATGTAATTCTACCATCTCGATCCAAGATAATTGAAACTGACACACCATGTCTTGAGACAACTTCCTTCACGTATTGTCTTGTTAGTTTCTCCATTGAGTCGTTCTCTTTCATTGGTAGGAAATGAGCTGATTTAGTGAGTCAGTCAACAATTACCCGAATTGTATCTTGACCAGTTGACATCTTTATAGTTTAGTAACAAAAATCTATAGTGATATTGTCTCACTTCCATATTAGGATCACAGGTTAAACCAATAAACTAGACGGCTGTTGGTATTCTGCCTTGACATTGGCACAGGTCAACCACTTACTAACATAGGTGGCAATCTCAGCTTTTGTATTAGGCCACCAATATAGTTTCTTTAAATCCTGATACATCTTGTCTGATCCAGGACGTATCGAATGTTTTGACTTATGCGATTCAGACATGATAAATTTTATTAAGTCTCTACAGTCTGATAACCAATTCCTGCTCCTAACGCAAAGGGTTCTATCAAGACGAGTCTCAAAATCCTTGTCCGTACCATGAAGGTTCTCATCCTTAATGTTCTCGTTCTTGAGAGCTTCTACTTGTGCCTCATGACTTTGTGGTGGTAGGTTTGAATTAATGGTCATCACTAAGGTTCCCACCCTGAGAGGCTTAGCTCGTTCCTTTCTGCTTAGCGCATCTGCTGCAACATTTGCTTTTACAAGGTGATACCGAATCTTACAATCGTAATCATTGAACAATCTACGTGGTCTCACGTTCAATTCCCTTTGATCTAGAATGTACTGTAAGCTCTTATGATTTGTAAACATGGTATGCTTTATGCCATACAGGTAGTGTTTCTAAATCTTGAAACTAAATACTATTTCTCCTAATTCTAGGTCGTGTGTCAGGTAGTTCTTCTCATAAACCTTTAGTTGTCGAGAGTCGTAAGCTATCACCTTCTCCTTCTGCATCGTTATAGTACCTAATCCATTTACAAGGCGTTATAATAAACCATGAAGTTTTCTGCTCTGTCAGGAAATGCTAAAATCGGTGCACTACAAAGTTTCTACATTAATAGTTGAAAGGCTTCCTCTTCTTTCTCTTCCCATTCGTATCTTACATTTTTCTAAGTTTGTTTGGTTTAGATGCTTTTCTATCCAAGAGAAACCTTCGATAAATCATCGGTAGTAACCGACAAGACCTAAGAATTGGTGTATCTTCGTTGGAGTCATAGGCGTTACCTAATCCATTATTGACTTAATCTTGGCAGAATCTTCATCAATGCCTTGACTATCAACAACGTGGCCGAGAAATTGCACTTTCGGGAGCTAGAATTCACACTTAGAGAATTTAGCGTACAATTCCTTATTCTTAAGAAATTTTGAGAAAGCCTAAGGTGTTCCTCGTGCTCCTCATTTCTCCTCGAGTAGATAAAGATGTTATCCATGAATACTATCACGAACTTATCCAAGTACAATTTGCACAACCGATTCATCAGATCCATGAATACCTCTGGTGCGTTGGTCAAACTAAATGGCATGACCTGAAACTTGAAATGTCCATAACGGGTCCTAAATTCGGTCTTAGAATATCATTTTCTTGAACTCCAGTTAGTGGTAACTAGTCCTTAGGTCGATTTTTGAATAAACGCTAGATCCTCGCAGTTGATCAAAAAAGGTCATCAGTCCTAGGTAACGGGTAACGATTCTTCATGGTTAGCTTGTTCAATTCTCGGTAGTTGATGTATATCCTGAAGGATCCATCCTTCTTTTTGACGAACAATATTGGAGCTCCCTAGGGTGAGGAACTGGGTTTATAAATCCCTCTGGGTCCTATGTTGTCATGCTCCAACGTACCAATCCTACCACATAACTCAGCTCTTTGCTCACTAGCAACTATCGATGCATGCCCATTACTCCTATTGCTTCGAACCATTAAAGTTTCATCACCTAAGGTAATACGAACAATCTTTTATCACAAATGATCATGGCATGGTACCTTGTCAACCAATTCATACCAATGATAACGTTGAAACTACCGAGTTCTATAGGTATTAAGTCTATGTTGAATGGATGATTTAGAAAATTCAGTGTACAATCTCAAATGATAGTATAGACTCCTATGACCTTTTCATCGGCTAACTCAATAGAGTACTTAGTATCTACGGTAGATGGGGCGATTCCACTTAAAGGGCTAATCTTAGTGGAGGTGAGGCTTTTATCAACTAGGTTCTATGTACTCGCAATAATTTCGTCCTTTGCTTTAAGTTTAGGTCCATTAGAAGTTTTGTTGGTACGAGAATTTTATAATCTTCACGATTCTAACTGACTATAATGTAAGTTAATCGAAGAAAATCTCCTAGTTCTCTTGGTTATAATCCAATTAGAAAAATAAGTTCGTTACATTCTAACATCCTACACTCTATACTTATCGTGACTACATGGAGCATGATTTGGTCTCTCGGCTAAGGGTATGGTGTCTCTATATGATAAGGTTGGGAAATATCTACTTAGTTTTGGCGCTTACAAACATGAGTACACATGACCAACACGACTTATGAATACGTACGTAAAATATCAGTAAAACATGAATATAATAAAATCTCGTTGAAAGTATAGAGAAAAGAGAGGAAAATAGAAATGGAAAGTAAGGATGAATTGTTAAAGTTTTTAAGGTGACTACTCCCAGCATAGCATGATCCTTCCTGAATTATACATAGGTGATCAAGCTATGTATAATTTAGGGACTAACGATAAAATGCTCATTTCGTCAAACTAGTGTTATGTTTAAAAATCTTGTACGGTATAAATGATATAGTTTATAAGGTAGCAAACTAGTTCGTAACAATGAAAACAAGGTAGTTTATATAACGACACAAGGTATTTTGTAAGATAGCGGAAAATATTTTAAGAGGTGATAGCAAAATAGTTTATGAGAAAATTACATGACAGTTTATAATGTAATAGTAAGGGGTTTATAATATGATAACAAATAGTTTATGAGCTAACAACCCAATAGTTTATAAAGGGACAACGTGATAGTTTATAAAAGCCACGAAGTAGTTCATAAGATGACGACGAAATAGTTTATAAATTGACAGCAAAATAGTGTATAAACGACAACAAAATAGTTTATGAGGTGACAACAAAATGATTTGTAAGATGACTGCAAAGTAGTTTATAATAGGGTAGAAAAAGAGTTTATAAATGTTCGTAAAATAGGTTATAAGATGAAAACGAATTAGTTCATTAAATGATAGCTAGATAAGTTATGAGGTAATAGGGATAATTATAAGATGTTGACAAAACGGTTTGTATGATGATATTGAAATAGTTTATAAGATGTTAGCGAAACGGTTTATAAAATTATGGCAAAAGGGTTTATAAACGACGACGAAATAGGTTAAAAAAGAAAAATGATTTAGTTTGTAAAAATGATTGCAAGACTAGTTTATGAGATGATAGTAGAACAATTTATAAGATAATGACAAAATAGTTTATAGGACGACAATGAAATAGTTTATAGAATGATATCAGAATAGTTCGTAAATAAATAGTAAAATGGTCTATAAGACGATAGTAAAGTGATTAATAAGCTGTTTAGGAAAACGGTTCATAGACTGACGGAAGGTAGTTTGTAAACGATGGTATCTTTGTTTATAAGACGATGCTAGTGTGGTTCATACGACAGCATCCAAATAGTTTATATTGGTAAAATGGTTTATAAAATAATAGTAAAATAGGTTGTAAGACGGTAATAGATTTGAGGAGTACTTTACATAAATTATTAGAGAATGGAAGTGGAACTGACGAAATCGTCATGACACAAAATGAACAGAGGATTTAGAATCATCCACTCGATACAAAAACTTCACAGGGAAGTACTAGTACAAAACTCTTAGAGGTTACGGTCCAAGTCTATTTAGGTTCCACTATGCAAAAAAGGAAAAATCTCTCCTTAAGTATCCGCATTATCCTTGACGATGTTAGAGTTCCCGCGAGTTTTTACCTTCTAATTCGGGTTTACATGGTTCAGCTTTGGATAATTACTCTATTGTAATGTCCTTGCTTTCCACACTCCTAATAGGCACCTTAGGTTTCTAATTTTCTACTGCGATCTCGAAGTCATTATCAAAACAGGTGCCTTACAATCTCTAGTCATATGGTCAACCCTCTCGTAGTTATTTTACTCATTAGTGCATGGCCCAGTGTGGTGCAACATACACTTGTTGCAGGAGGGTAACTTTCCTATATATCCATTTTTGGTCTAGCAATGTAAACTCTCACAGCTTTTTGTCGTTCATTTTGTTGTTGGCATTCCTTACCACTTTGGTTACCTAACGTACGACCTGATCCATTGAGTCGTGAGCCATGAGGGTTCTTGCCTCATAAATAACAATAGCTTTAATAGCATTAGCAATTCGCTGGGTTATAATACACTCAACCCTCGTGGAACTCATTCCTTGTCTTGTTGTCAGTATTTTCTTGATAATCGAACGGAATGAAGAAAATAAAATAAGTCGAACTCAAAAGTCGTGTTTCTAAAAATAGAACGTTACGAGGTAACGAGGTGCCGTGTTAAAGTCGTATTTGAATTAATCGACATGTTTCCAGGCGTCAGGAGAAGAAAGAAAAATTGAGACGTTACGGTACGGTGTAGGTGTTTTAATAGTATGGGGCGAGTATTCAAACTCGGATTCGGGTTCGGATAGTAAGATAGCTGTTAATACAAATAATGTTCAAAAACATTATTTATATTTTTTGACCTCTTAATGTTTTGATAATAACAAAATGTGAAAACGTTTACGATAAAATTAAACATTTATAAATTACTAATCATAAAATTCTATTTCTAAGATTAATCACTTAAGGTATGAATAAACAAATCATTAAACATGATTAGTAATCAAGAAAATAATTTTTCTTAAATCTTATACTTTTACAAAAATATTTTTATAAAAACAAATTATTTATTTATTAAAAGAAATGTTTTATTAAAAATATAAAATTCGAATTTTAAATTTTCCCTTCAAAATGGAAGGTTCCATAACAGATATAACCTTCACCACAAAAGGACAAAAAGGGAGCGGAGTCTAGTGGCGGCCCCTTTATAGGGGCGGCGGTCCCTTATATATAAGGGGCCACCAGGACCGCCACCAGCAACGGCTATATTTTTGTCCCCTATAAATACTGGGCCACCCATTACAAAATCGGACTTCCTCTTGCCAAAATTCTATCAGATCTAGTTTTCCTTACTTCTTCTTTTCTTTCTAAAACACATATCAAGATCACTAACATTCCTTGATTTTGTTTCAAGTGATTAATTCTTTCTTACTCCTTTCTTCACCCTCTAATCAAGCGCAAGAGAAGAACAATCGTATTCTTCTATATACGAATTGTTATCAAGTGATCTTTCTTCTTCCTTTTTCAAGATCACAAATATACTTTACATTTTTTTTTGTAGTTGTATAAATTGGATCAAGTGTAGATCCAAGTGTGTATATTGTATATTGGTGTGATTTGGATTGTGTGTCAATCCAAGAGTGTAGACCTTGTGAGTGTTTGAAGATTTAGTGAAGTCTTAGATTGGTTCTAGCTAAGATTAGGACTCGACATCTAGCTTAGTGTCAGAAAAGAAAGTAAGCGACGTGTAAACGGTTTTCTCCGCCTAAAGGGAGCTTGTTGACATAGTGAAATCTCAAGTGGAGTACTCGGGGAGTGGAGTAGGAATGAAGAGGTGCTTCGTTGCCGAACCACTATAAATCTTAATGCCTTGGTTTGATCGTTTCTTTCTTTATCTCTTTACTTATTGGTTGCATTGTTAGATAGTTTTGTTATTATTCATATTGTTGGTTGATTGACATACATCTCGAATCAAACTATTTCATATGCAAACTTTTAAAACGCTAATTAACCGGTAAAACTATTCAACCCCCACTTCTAGTTTCAACAATTGGTATCAGGAGCAAGGTCACTCAAGATTTTTAAAATATATTGTATTTTAAAGCTTGGATCGATCTATGGATTCCGACAAATATCTAGAAGGGCAATCTATGCAAAGACCACCACTTTTTGAAAGCGATAGTTTTATTTATTAGAAAAATAGATTCGAGACATATGTTAAATCAAAAGATCTAGATCTTTGGCATGTTATTACCAATGGTGATTTTCAACCTATTATTCAAAATCCAGAAACCAAACTTGATGAGGTTGTCCCTTTTAAAAAACAAACGGATGATCTTAAGAAAAGGCTTGCAAAAAATAATGAAGCCAAAATGGTTATTTACAATGGCTTTCCAAGAAAAGAATATGAAAGAATTTTCATGTGAAATACGGCAAAAGAAATTTGGAAAAACTTGCTAATCACCCATCAAGGTAATAGTCAAGTCAAAGATAACAAGATTGACCTTTTGGTCCAACAATATGAACAATTCGTCATTTCCGAAGACGAATCTATAGATAATGCTTTTGCTAGATTTAAAACTATTATTACTAGTCTTAAAGCTCTTGATGAAGGTTACTCTAGTAAGAACTACGTAAGGAAGTTTCTTAGGGATCTACATCCTAAATGAAGAGCAAAAGTCACGGCTATTAAAGAGTCGAAAGACTTGACATCACTATCTCTTGATAAGCTCATTGGAAACCTCAAACTCCATGAGATGATCATCAAGAAAGATTCCGAAATAGTCAAAGCAAAAGTTGAAAGGAAATCTCTTACTTTAAAGGCTAAGAAAGAATCTAGTGATGAAGAGTGTTCGACTTCCGGTAGTGAAGACGAAGAGTACGCCATGGCGGTAAGAGATTTCAAGAAGTTCTTTAAAATAAGAGGTAGATTCGTAAGACAACCTCGAAACAACAAAAAGACGTTCCAAAGAAGCCGTGATGACAAGAACGGTAGAAGTGATAGAAAATGCTTTAGATGCGGTGACCCGAATCATCTTATTGGAGAATATCCAAAACCACTGAAAGATAAGAACCAAAGAGCCTTTGTCAGAGGTTCTTGGAGTGATAGCGGTGAAGAAGATGATGAGAAAGTCAAAAACAAAACATGCCTTATAGCTCATACATCAAATGAGGCATGTTCTGAATCCTCTTACTTTAGTGATGAAAACTCATCAATTGATGATATAGCTTTAGATAACGAATATGATCAACTATACAAATTGAGTCTAAAGATAATCACTAAAAACAAATGGCTAAAAGCTACTAGAAATAGCCTAGAAAATGAGCTTAGAGAACTAAAAGATAAATTATCCATACTAGTAAAAAACAAGGGAGTTGATCTCGAGTGTGCAATGTGTCATGTACTTAAAACTGAAAATGAAAAACTCAAAGATGAATCCACTAGATTGAACAAATTTGAAAAGAGTACACATTGCTTGAATTAAATGCTAAGTAATCAAAAACCCTCCGGTGATAAATTAGGTTTAGGGTTTAATTCACTTGAAGCATCATCTAGTGGAACAAAGGAAATAAAATTTGTTAAAGCTCATAAAAAGCGTCCTCTAATGGAGGTCCCATAAATAGGGACGGCCCTATAAATATGGGCGGCCCCTTTAATGTTCAGGCGGCCTCCAAAATAAATAAGGGACTGCCACCAGAGACACCAATATCTGAGAAAAGTGTTTCTTTTTAAAAATCAATTTTGGATCCTAGACCAAAACACATAATTGTAAACAAAGTTAAAGTCCCTGTAGCAAGTGACAATGAAGTCAAACGATTTTATAAACCATTGTCAAAACCCGGAGTTGGATTTTCAAAACAAAACTTTAAATCAAAAACTCTACCTCCTAGAAGAGTCAATAGTAATTATTCTCGTCCTAAAATACCGCAACCAAGAAGACACGTTGGTCAACAAAACCAACCTCATGGTTTTCCTGTAACTTGGAACAACTTTCCATGACAAAGTTACATGCCATGGGAAATGTATCTTCCATTCTTACATCCTAATCAATTATATCAAATGCAAAGGATGTTTGGCACTAACAACTTTGGACCTATGAGATATTGGGGACCAAATGTTTGAGTTATTGTCTTACTTAAATAGATATGCCTTGGAGTCGACTTGGAAGCTGATGAATGGATCAAGGATAGCGGATGCTCTAAACATATGACGGGCAACTGAAAGCTCTTCTCTTACAAGGCATACAATGGAGGTAATGTCATTTTTGGTAGTAATCTTCGCGGTAACATCATTGGTAAAGGTACGATTTCTAATGACTCTCTCAAAATAGATAATGTTAAACATGTTGATAACTTAGGATTTAACTTGCTTAGTATATGACAAATATGTGATAGTAAGTGCAAAGTAACTTCCTCTGAACATGATAGTGAAATCACTAAGAATGGTAAAGTCATAGGTAGAGGTATTAGGAAGAAAGGCTTATACGTGATGAAGTTAGGAAATAAGCCTAAAGATCAAATTTGTCTAGCAACGATTGATGATAATTCCACTTTGTGGCATAGAAGATTAGGCCATGTAAATATGCGTCTCATTCAATCGTTAGCGTCGAAGGAATTAGTTAGAAACTTACCTAGGCTTAAGTTTGATCAATATTTTTATGATGCTTACAAGGTTGGAAAACAAGCTCACGCTAGTCACAAAGCTAAGAATGTAGTCTCAACGACTAGATGCTTAGAACTCCTTCACATGGATCTTTTTTGTCCATCCGCCATACAGAGTTACGGAGGAAACCGCTACACCCTAGTTATAGTAGATGACTATTCTAGGTATACATGGACTAGATTCCTTAAGGATAAACCGAAGCTTTTGATCAATTCGAAATATTTAGTAAGAAAATCCAAAATCAATTAGGATGTTTAATAGTGTCAATAAGAACCGACCACGACAGAGAATTTGATAATGAAGTGCTATTTGGAGAGTTTTATAATGCCAGCGGTATTACTCATAACTTCTCAGCTCCACACACTCCTCAATCAAATGGAGTGGTCGAAAGGAAAAATAGGACTCTTCAGGAAATAAGTAGAACTATGTTGAATTAACAATCGTTACCCCAAAAGTTTTGGTGTAATGCCGTAGATACTTCAACATATATTATTAATCGAATCCTAATTAGAGCCATCCTAGGAAAAACACCTTATGAAATCTTGAGAGGTAGGAAACCTAATCTTGACTATTTTAAAGTGTTCGGAAGCAAATGCTTCATTCTAAACACTAAAGACTACCTTACCAAGTTCGACCCAAAGTCTTACGAAGGTGTCTTTTTAGGTAACTCCCAAAACAGTAAAGCCTATATCATTCTAAACAAACACACTAGGAAAATTGAAGAATCACTCAACGTGACATTCGATGAAACTCCTCCACCTTCTAAGACATCACCTTTGGTGGATGATGATCTAGATAAAGAAGAAGCTATTAGGGAAATCGAAAAAAAACCTAGAAAACAATGTTGAGGATGAAACTCTAGAGATTGACGAAACAGTTAATATTAAGGAATCTAGGAACCATTCTTTAAAAAATGTCATAGAAAACCTTAACCAAATAATCCTTAGATCACAAGCCCAAAACCAAAGAAACTTTTACTGCTTCATTTCTACCATAGAACCTAAGAATGTAAATGAATCCTTAGGAGACAAAAGTTAGATAGTTGCCATGCAAGAAGAATTAAATCAATTAATTACTAACGACGTTTGGGAGTTAGTTCCACAACCTAAGAATATGACAATTATAGGAACTAATTGGGTGTTTAGAAATAAATTAGACAAGAATGGTGTTGTGTCTAGAAATAAGGCTAGATTAGTCGCTCAAGGCTACAACTAACAAGAGGGCATCGATTATGATGAAACTTATGCCCCGGTTGCTAGACTTGAGTCAATTAGAATATTATTAGCTTATGCTTGTGCCTTAGATTTTAAATTATTCCAAATGGATGTAAAAAGTGCATTCCTGAATGGTTTTATCAATAAGGAGGTATACGTGGTACAACCTCCGAGATTCATTGATTTTGAAAAACCGGATCATGTTTATAAGTTAAAGAAAGCTTTATATGGTCTTAAGCAAGCACCCAAAGCTTGGTATGCTAGATTAAAGGCCTTTCTTATTAAGCATGAGTATAAAATAAGAATGGTAGATAACACTCTTTTTACTAAGAAAAGAAGTTCAAATCTCATCATTGTTTAAATATATGTCGATGACATTATATTCGGTTCGACTTGTCAAGACATGTATGATGAATTTGCCAAATTCATGCATGACGAGTTCGAGATGAGCATGATGGGACAACTTAATTTCTTCCTTGGATTACAAATTAAACAAATGGAAGATGGTATATTCTTTAATAAATCTAAGTATATTAAAGAAACGCTTAAGAAATTTGGTCTAGAAGATTCTAAACCAATGAAAACTCCTATGTCCTCCGATACTAAACTCACAAAAAATGAAGAGTGTGAGTCGATAGATAGTACCAAGTATCAAGGCATGATAGGTAGCTTATTATACCTAACGACAAGTAGGCCCGATATCATGTTTAGTGTCTACCTTTGTGCCCGCTTCCAAGAGGCTCCCAAAACCTCTTACCTTGAAGCGGTTAAGCGTATCTTTCGATACATTAAAGGCACTACGCACTTAGGCTTATGGTATCCTAAGGGGACCGGCATAGAAACCGTAGTATATGCAGACTCTGATCATGCGAGAGATTATGTGAACCAAAAGAGCACTAGTAGTATTTGTACATTCGTAGGATGTTGTTTGACATCTTGGTTCTTGAAGAAATAAACCGCTCTTGCTATATCCACTACCGAAGCCAAATACGTAAGCGCCGGAAAGGCATGTCAACAAGCATTATGGATGAAACAAGCTCTCATCGACTACTACGTATGACTCGACGACGTACCTATCATGTGCGACAACAAAGGCGTGATTAACCTTAGCAAAAACCCAGTGCAACATTCTCGTACCAAACACATCTAAATTCGTCACCACTTCCTCCATGATAATGTCCAAAAAGGACATATATCTATCGAAAAAGTACCGTCCACCGACAACATCGCCGACATTCTCACTAAACCCCTTAAATGTGAATCGTTTAATTATCTACGTCTTGGTTTAGGAATGATGGAACACATTCCATAAATCATACTATTTCGCTTCCCTTTCTTCTGTCTCAATTCTAGTTCGTGTTCCATTCTGTGTCGTGACAACTTAAATACTTCATCCGAGGTACTTTAAACATATTTAAGTTGCGAAATGCAAATTAAATTATCACTCATCCTAGTTAAATTTTTGTCAAAAACAAAGTTAAAAATCACTGCATGAGGGCGGCCCCCATATAGGCGGCCCCCTTATATATAAGGGACCGCCAGGAGATATGGAACCGCCATCAGGGAAACCAAAATATGAACACCTGAAATTAAAATTTTACAAAACACAGAAACAAACACACCCCTTCTTTGTAGGTGCGACGAACATAAATAAAAACTACCAAAAACTAAAAATCGACCATTAAAAATTAAATTGAAGATCAAATCAACACCAATAATCATTCCTAACATCTCTAAGATCATCAATTGTAAGTCATTTCAACTATTTCTTTCATTTTGAGTCTGTTCATGATGAACATTAAAAATTGAAATTGGGTATTTTTCATTCCTTTTTCAAATTCGTTTAATTAAAACCACTAGGATACAATATATAACTAATATGCTTCCCGTAGAAATAGGATTTGTATACATTGATAAGGTTTGTCAAAAAATTGTTCTTGAACCAAAACCCCAATTTCATTTTGCAAAATCACTCACGTTAGGAACACAATAAAATTATTGTTTTGTATTGTTAATACAATCTAAAAACGTTTTCAAACACATGCATAATGATCTCATCAACAAATTTCGAGATACATAATTCATATGTATTTTTCGACTTGTTTGGTTGAGCAAAATCAAACTTAGGAGCGTTTGGGTTAACTCTTAGGATTTTATATTTAGGTCGAGTTAATCATTACTCCACCTTTGTTGCATATATGCACACACTAGACATCTTGATAAGTAATGGAATCTAACTAAAAATTATCCTTCTTTAATTATAGGCGAAATAAATTTCGAAGATGAACTACTTTACATAAAATTATACATTCCTAAGATCTCGAATGATTCTTACATTCCTAACTATTTGAAACCTATCATTCAAAATTTAAAATGTAGAGCTATCCACGAAGGTCGTCTTGTTGAACCCGAATAAACCAAATACGACAAAATCAAAACAATGTTTAAAGCCATTAAACTCACTAAAATATACAAGCTACATGAAGGCATTTGTCCTAGATTTCTACTTGAATTTATCTCGTCCATGGAAATAATCCATGAAAATAATCAAAACAGTTTTGTCAAATTTTCAGCATTAAAAGAAGTCTTTAGATACTCATTTGAATCATTTGCGCCAATTCTCTCTATTTCATTTCAAGGTCAATGTTCTTACTCCGAAGACTCATCTCTTGACTCTCTAAGAATGAATCATAACTCTTTCACACCCTTTGAAACCAATGTCCCTACTCCAAAAGAAATAATTCAATCCTTGACAATATCTAGACAAACCATTTTTCCAAACAAAATTCTTAAAGAAGAACTTCGTGTTGAACTAAGATCTTGGAACGAAATCATTCAAGAAAATCCCTTTGGTACTCAAAATAACTCACCCTTTCTTCTTGCATTATCATGTCACATGATGTATTGCATCTTAACTAGCACTCCATTCAATTTTGCGTACTTTCTAATTAAAAGAATTGAAAATATTAAATATCAACCAAATACTCCAATACCATATGGAATCATTTTAAGTCATCTATATAAACACATTATCAAAACCAACCCTCATCTCCGTAATCCAAAATACAAAACGTACTAGGGATCCATGAAACCGTGGGTTCATCCCACTCATCTTCAATTCATCGTCTACATATCCTTTGATAAAGACTCATGTGTTGATTCAAATACTTGTTGAGATTTGTCTTGATTATCACTTAACATATGTATTATGATTATTATCTTAACATTTGTTATTATTTCCTATGTCATGTTCTCTTGCTTGCTATATGACACTTAGTTAAATTATCTGTATGATTATACTTGGCCTCATTGCATGATCTCTTTTCTTGCATTTGGTTATTTGACTATATTATATGATTCTTGATGAAATGAAGATACCATAATCACCCTTCCAACCTTCTTAAGTCATTCCAACACAAAGGACTAAATTCTAGAAATGTTAAAAGTTCAAGAAAATGGCCCCTTAAAAATTTTAGGCGGCCCCTTTATATATAAGGGACCGCTAAACAATAAGGGACCGCCATCAGGCATAACTCTAAACATTCTTGTCCCTTCCTTGTCTGCATCTTTGACCCTATTCTTTCTAGGTCTAGCTGTCCTTTCCCTTCTAAAGTAAACAATTCTTGGAACTATCTTACACCAAAACCATGCCTTTCCAAAATCTATTCTATATAAACATCATCCTTATTCATCTAAATCATTACTTATCTTGTGAACTTCTCAAAAATCTCAATGTCATCCTCTAACACATCTCCTCATGACTACTCACAAAAACACAAAAGAGAAATTATTAAACCATGAAGAAAGAGCCATAATCTTCCACCTTCACTACCACTAAATAGGATCTCACCTACTCTTTCTCCTAACAACCAACTATCTATATCTCCACCAAACTCATCGATCTTTGATACCACTCCCTTGCCTCCTTCTCCTAACTCATCCAACACTACATCTTCCTCCTTGCCTCCATCAAACTCTACTCAAAATTTTATTGAAAACCGCTTGCATGAACTCCTACACCTTTCAAATTTTCTTGATATCAATATCCAACATGCAATCGAGTTAACTAGTCATTTACCTCCTTCTTCACCATTCACTCACTCTTATTTTCTTGACCAAGTCAACTTTCACTTCGACTTTTGTCATTGTTGCTTGGGTACTCGAAAAGCATTCAATACATTAAAAGATGATCTTAACCGAATCAAATATCTTATAACTGGACCCTCAACTCTTTTTCCTTCATCCATCACTACCAACTCTCCTTGAAATATCTTCTTTGAAGTCAAGAATTATCTACTAGCATATTTTCATTAGATGACTTAATATGTTAGGTTATATTTATGTTGTGATGTCTTTTTATGGTTATGTATGCTTGTATCCTTATATATTTTCTTTGTGACTATATATGATTTAGTTATGCATTTCAATGAATTTTATTTATGCTTCTAAATATATGGATTAAACCTGTTTACACTTGTACCTCTAATCTTGTTTTGTAGCAAACAAATTATCGTAAGATAGATCCTTTGGTGCCCTGAACAAAGGGGAGCTCACATCAAGGGGGATTCTTTCATCGTCGATTTCTTTCTCTCTACTCAACTTGACGATCAACCTTTTTGGATTCGACAAAAAGGAAGAGAAGTAGAATTAAACTCATTAATAATTTTTAAACCTTCAAATTTTATACTAAATGAGTTTATATTTTATCATCATCAAAAAGGAGGAGATTGTTAATACAAATAATATTCAAAAACGTTATTTATATTTTTTGACCTCTCAATGTTTTGATAATAACAAAATATGAAAACGTTTATGATTAAATTAAACGTTTATAAATTAATAATCATAAAATTCTATTTCTAAGATTAATCACTTAAGGTATGGATAAACAAATCATTAAATATGATTAGTGATCAAGAAAATAATTTTTCTTAAATCTTATATTTTCACAAAAATGTTTTTATAAAAATATAAAAATAAATTATTTATTTATTAAAAGAAATGTTTTATTAAAAACATAAAATTTGAATTTCAAATTTTCCCCCAAAATGGAAAGTTCCATAACAGATATAACCTTCACCACAAAAGGACAAAAAAGGAAGCGGAGTCTAGTGGCGGCCCCCTTATAGGGGCGGCGGTCCCCTTATATATAAGGGGCTGCCGGGACCGCCACCAGCAACGGCTATATTTTTGTCGCCTATAAATACTGGGCCACCCATTTTAAAATCAGACTTCCTTTTGCCAAAATTCTATCAGATCTAGTTTTTATTTCTTCTTCTTTTCTTTCTAAAACACATATCAAGATCACTAACATTCCTTGATTTTGTTTCAAGTGATTAATTCTTTCTTCCTCCCTTCTTCACCCTCTAATCATGTGCAAGAGAAGAACAATCATATTCTTCTACATACGAATTGTTATCAATTGATCTTTCTTCTTCCTTCTTCAAGATCACAAACATACTTTACATTTATTTTGTGTAGTTGTATAAATTGGATCAAGTGTAGATCCAAGTGTGTATATTGTATATTGGTGTGATTTGGATTGTGTGTCAATTCAAGAGTGTAGATCTTGTGAGTGTTTGAAGATTTAGTGAAGTCTTAGATTGGTTCTAGCTAAGATTAGGACTCGACATCTAGCTTAGTGTCGAAAAAGAAAGTAAGTGTTGTGTAAACGGTTTTCTCCGCCTAAAGGGAGCTTGTTGACATAGTGAAATCTCGAGTGGAGTACTCGGGGAATGGAGTAGGAACGAAGAGGTGCTTCATTGTCGAACCACTATAAATCTTGGTGTCTTGGTTTGATCGTTTCTTTCTTCATCTCTTTACTTATTGGTTGCATTGTTAGATAGTTTTGTTATTATTCATATTGTTGGTTGATTGACATACATCTCGAATCAAACTATTTCATAAGCAAAATTTTAAAACGCTAATTAACCGGTAAAACTATTTAACCCCCCCTTCTAGTTTCTACAATAATGTAGGGTCGGCATACTGCGACAATTTCAAAATCATGAGAGACGATATTATGTAAAGACATGAAAATCTTTTAAAGACCACCGTGTCACTCACGATGTCTTGGGAAATTCTTAAAGACCATTTCTTCACACACAATGTCTTAGAGAAGTTTAGAGACCATTGTGTCACTCACAATGTCTTAGAAAAGAATTTAGTGTTTATATAGACAACTTCTATACAAACAGGTGGGGAAATATACGTAAGGAAAACGTAATCGTAGAGAAAAGATAAACGCGAGACAAACGTAAGCTCATAGCAAAATAAAGCTTAAGGGCAAAAATAAACGCAAAGCAACATAAACGCAGAGAATGATAAACGCAGGGCAGAGATAAACGCATATCATAGCAGGCTCAAGGCAAAATGATACTCACGTATACGCCATAGAAGAAGCACGTATAAGACACACATAAAAGCACGTAAGGATCACATACTGGTTATAGACCAGACCTAGTATATACTACCTGGTTCTCTATAACCTTGGCTCTGGATACCAATCTGTCACGCCCCTAAACGGGGTCTGGACGGGATACGTGTCCGGTGGGTGACGTTATAATATACATCACACAAAGCGTAAGAGAACGACCACTAATGGACATTTTGAAAATCATAACTCGTTGCATTCATTAAAAAATGATAAGTTTTACAAGATTTCAAATGAAATTTAAACGTCACGAAAGAAAAATTTAGTTTTCAAAAGACAACGAGTATGAATTATAAGAAAAGTCTTGAGAGATGATATCATATTGCACGTAGACTCCACATAGCACATCAGAGAAGTCCAAAGCTAAGCACCTGAGAAAAACATGCTTAAAACGTCAACATAAAGTTGATAAATTCATAAGTTTGAATTGATATAAGGTTGGACCATAAGATTTTACAAGTGATGTGACTATTATAACGGATACAATATCACATGAAAAGTATTTACGTTGCGCTAAGCTCATGACACCGATGTTAAACTAAGAGATACATATAATATGCAAAGTGATGATACTGCCCTACAGATGTCTGACCAAGATACCCCAAAGAGTTGCCGACGTAATATATATATGTTCATTTATCGACACAAAATCAAGTAAGTGCTTGCTTACCCGGATAGAGATAATTAGTCCCAAATAGATCTATTTATAACACTTGCGCTTACTTAACCAATCGGTCGGTTAAGAAATTAATGGTTCATGATGGTTCGGGCATGATAGTAGTCTAATCGCTACTTTGGAAACATGTAAACATGAAACGATAACTGAAAACACTTGTGTCCAAAGTTTAAACAAGCAATGTTTCTCACCCAAAAATAGTAAAGTTGAAATCATAAAGCATGAGGCTATGAACTCACCTTAGAGCGATGAGCAACTGATTATCACGTAAGAGAAAGATGGTACACAATCCTAGCCGTTACCTAAAGGAATGACGCATGTTAGGACCAAGGTATGATATTCAAAACTAGAAGCGAAACGCTTAACAAAGTGAAGGCATCCATATGTGTTTGTGTCTTAGTTTGTTTAAGAAAACATGATCCTATGAAAATGTAAAGTGACATTAAATCCCGACGGTTATCCAAAAAGTTACCCGTTTTAGAAAGTTTCTATTTTAGAAAAGTTACGTATTTTCATACGTTAATACCGTCCCATATATTTGTTAGTTTCCATATCTCTAAAAGTGCGCTAACGAAACCTAAACGTCTACTTTCCACATCCATCTCGCTAATATATACCAAAAGTTACTCTTTTTAGAAGTTTTCCGTCTTTGGAAGTCCCGACATCCCGAACATTAACGATGTCTAATAATAAAAGTTGTTAAGTCCATTTCGCGCCTAAACGCTTTAATGTGAGCCCATTCGTGTGAGCCCGAGCTCATGCATATGGTTGCCACAGCATCAGCCATTAATGATCGTCCGAGCGGCTTGAGATACCGAGGCAATGGCTTAGGCTCGCCCCTCCCACCAAATAACAAAGGAACCCCAATCGAGGTAATATAGTTTGTGTAATAATAATATTTCCCAATATATACATTAGCTTGAGGGCATCTTAATATTACCGTAGCTTGATCTAACACTCAAATATTTTAATAGGTCGGAAGGGGAAGAATACTTGAGGGAAGTAGAGTGGCCTTATTGGGCTATGGAACTATCGTTCAAAATTGTTTAGCAGCAAACTAGCTTCTTCAAAAAATAGGCATCCATGTAACTGTGGCAGATGTACGATTCTGCAAGTCACTGGATGGCAATCTGATCAAACAACTTGTAAAGAGCATGAGGTCCTAATCACAATAGAAGAGGAATCTATAGGAGGATATGGCTCTCACGGTTCTTATTTCTTGGCCTTAAAATGGATTATTTGATGGAAACCTCAAGGTATATATATTATTTGACTGCACTTGTTGTATTATTCATGCCAAAAAAATACACACTTAATTTACTCATGTCGATTTAATTTTATCTTATTATTGATTGTAGTGGAGGGCGATGACATTACCCTGATAGATACATTGACCATGGAGATCATTGTATCCATATTGAGGAGGCTGGTCTTAGCCTAATGCATATTGCAGCAACAGTTCTATCATTGATTGGTGAGAGTAAAGAAAGACTGCTACAAGCTGTCAACGCATAATTGAATCCTTCATTGATAAATACTTTGCAGATCAAATGTATTTCCGGAGTCTTTTGATCTCATATACATTTTGGTTTGCCGCATAACATAGTGGATCACTTGTACCAGTTGATAAAATTTCATTCACATAAATGCTGTACAAATGGTATCTTGTATCGTTTCAAGGTGGAATTAATATACAACTATATTTGTCGAATTTTCTTAGTTATATCGTTTCAAGAATTGATACAAGATGACTTGCTATAATTTAGACCAACGGGTTCAACCGGGAACCGGAGTCACCATCGGTTCGGCTAACCAATAAAAGCCGTCTGAAGACGAACGGGAGTGGACCCGTCGGGACCGATAAAAACGGGTGAACCGGGTTTCACTGATATAATTTTATTTTATTTTAACGGTTAATCGTCACAGGGTACCCGCCGCTGCAACGTGCGGGTACCATGCTATATTCTAATATAAGAAACACTAATAAACATGGCTATTTTTATGTTTGGTTAAGGATACAAGAGTTTCAAATAATTCCTATACAAGACGCACAAAAACAAATAATAACATGAATCCACTTACTAATATTATGTTTGGACTTTTTTATTTTGACCAAAAGCATAACTCTTTTTTTAATCGGCCGCTATTGCATATCGTTAATTAGCACAATATTGCATATCGTTTTTTATTTTGACCCAAACAAATCTATATTGAACGTTACACGAAAAACTTACCTCAATATTGCATATCGTTAATTATCGGCCGCTAGAGATTTTTCGTGCGTGCACATGTATTCGCCTAGTTAGTTAATAAATGGTTTTTAGGCTCGACACATGGAATATTGAAAATTTATACAGTTGTATTATTGCAAATATTATTATTAGTATTATTATTATTATTATTAGTATTATTATTATTATTATTATTATTATTATTAATAAAAACGGGTTGACCCGGTGGTCGAACCGATTGAACTGGTAACCGGTGACTCGACTCGACCGGATCGATTAGAGACCCGGTTTTCAAAATATTGGTGTTACCTAGAACATACTATAATTCCTAATGGACCCAACCCACATTCGGGCTTGGGCCTTATATCCGATAGATAATAAAGATTAATTCGTTTATTACTTAAATAAAAGGGGGATCGAAGTTTTTGAATTACCAACCGTGTCCAAAACCCTTTATTAATTCGTTTATTACTTAAATAAAAGGGGGATCGAAGTTCCAAAAACCTTTATTACCAACCGTGTCCAAAACCCTTCCAAACCCCTACCGATGGATGAAGAGGAAGTTTGGTACAATTGGATTGAACATGAAGATCATAGACACGCAGCTCCTCTTAGGATCGATATAGAAAAGTATGAAAATATTCAGACTTTGGATTACCATATCGGCACTACTATTTATGGTACTTTCATGTCAGATTTTATACGTATTATAGAGTCTGATCGTGGATTAGGGTACCTTCGGTTAACCATTCACAGTGATGGATATTCTTTTTCCCTAATAATTAGGAACTTTAATGTGTACATAAACGGGATCCATGTTGGTTCCCATCTGTATGAAATTGGTTATGCTAGATATGGAGCTAGATACTTCAATGACCCTCGATTCACAGAATTTGGGGAGCAATACTATGAGTTACTGAACAAAGGTGGACATTATAATTTAGTTGGGCTTTATATAGGGTATAGGCAACTTAAGAGGCGTGCAGGTACGGTTATCTACAATCCTAATGATCCAAAGCTCTGGAAGATGAGCATAGCCGTTTTCGCTGTCATGTTCTGTGAATCTGGGAGGTTTAGATGGATTAAAGATGACCTCGTTGTAATAATGAATAGAGAGCAGGATATTTTCCTTAACGGAGATTACAAGTATATGGCCATTCTCCCAAAAATATGGGGAAAAATATGTGAAGTGGCCAGAAGAGAATTCCCATTTGAGGGAGAGGAGCATCAGCTGGCGGAGCAGCAACACAAGAGAAGTGAGTTCGGCTGCAACCAGTTGTTAAGAAGTAAAAGATACGCCAACGCCGCACTTGGCATCCACACCGTGGTATGATAGTAGTTTTCAATATTACAGTTCAAAAATATAGACACGTACACGCGTACACGTGTATACGTACGTCTATACGTGTATGTATATATATATATATATATATATATATATTAAAGAACAAACATATAAGATTGATTTACTAAAGTTACAAGTGTTTCTTTACACGGAAAATCGACATACAAGGTAAAATATCCTGCAATTTCTTGCTCAATTCAATATCTTTGACGTCCCTGAAAATCAATATCCAAAACACTCAAAAGTTAACTAAAGTAATAAATTAACTTCATTTACCGCAATACTTAATATATGCACGAACCTATAGTAATTGAAATTAGAATTTAGTTACAAAGCCCTAACCCTAGCTTGTAACTAAACACAAACCTATAGTGCCAGTTTTAGAGTCGCGACCTTCCACTGGTGTTTAGAAAGCAGAGCATGACGAGTTGTTAGCCTCATTCCATAAAGAGGAATTACTCTATAGAAGTAGAGAATGATGAGACTGATTCATTTGGAAATATAAACAAGTATTTTCATAATAATCCACGAATAAGCTGAGTTTTTTGTTGCCATCAATTTTGCTCCAATTGCAATTTCTTTAGGAACCTAAGTTAGACCAGACACTTTGACAGTGACCAGCCATAGCGGCAGGAATATGATATTAGGTACACATAATTGTGTGTTATGAGTTAAAATTATCCTCCTTAAAAGAAGAAAGGCTTCAAACATTACGATATACTACCTAAAGAATATTCAAATGTATCGTTAGCCTAGAGCAAATATTTTGCAACGCCGCGTCGCATATGTAGTATATACTGCAGCCAGCCTGATAACTAACTCAAAAGTGACATGAATTTTGGTTAGAAGACTTTACCTAGAGGGGGTGCAACGCTAACATGTAGGATAACCGATTGTGCCAAAGCTAATATCCTACACCTGCTTGCCCTGCCCAGCCCAGTTGTGAATATTGAGGCCCCTAAATATCCAAAAACGATAGAAGAACAGGATTAAATGACAATGAAAAGATGATATACTAGAAAGAAATACTTGATAGCAATGGAAGAGACATATTACCGCTGAATTGGTGATAACATTAGAACAAGTGGTATTCGTCAAAGTACTTGGAGCAAGAAAAAAAGTAAAGCTGAGATTAGTTTCACCCTATCACCTAAAGACAAGTAGGCGGCTAAACGGACCTGCTCAATCTTGTAAACTTAAAAAACCACATTAATGACTACAAATCGACAGTATCATATAAGTTTATATTAAGTACAAATGAGCTGAAGGGTAACTACTAGTGACTTACTTGTAGTAAGTATACCAAAGCAGATTCACCAAAATAATACTCCGTAATACATATAAACACTACTACTACTTATCTACCCCCCAAAAGCATGCTTTAATCTTATTTCTTCAAGCACAATAACCCTAAATAACCACCCTGACGTTGTCGTAATAGCTTACCGATCATAAAGTTTGACAAAAGCAAACAAATAACTAAAGTTTGATCGAACACCTTGTGTTGAGGTTTCATCTAGGATTAATAATAATCGCCAGACACTTTGACAAGACAATTAATAAATTGACTAAATCACCTTCTGGATCGAGCCTTTTGAATCATTTCATTCTAATTTGATGATTCATTTCATGAAAAAATCAACGGATGAAATTGCAGATTTAAATGTAATATTATGTTTGAATGTATTGCAGGCTTATTATTGAAATTGTTTATGCATTCTCAAGATCAAAGACAGGTGGCGGTTCTGATGGTTGTTTATCTTGGGATAACTTATACTACTGTATATGTTTTTTGTTCATTGATTTTTCTTATGAACAATCATGATTGCCCGCGTGTTGCTGCGGGACATTTTTTTTCAATATACTTTTTTTTTACTTAGCGTAGGGCGGTTCTTGATTGCATAAGAGCTGGACTTTTTCGTGCGTTGCGGCGGGATTTGTTTTTTAAACTTCAACATTTTCTATATATTCGCATTGTAATATTTGGCTCGTTTTGTTCGCAATTCGAAGATCTTTCCGCGAGTATTTTTTGATCTGAATGAATCGATTGATATATTATATATTTGAGAAATAAAGTTTATTATATTAAAAAGTCGTAAACAGTTAGAAGTTGAGGGTACGTTCTGTAATTTTTTTTTTTCTATATTTATATTAAACTTCAACATTTTTTATAAAATTGTGCGTATGTCGGAAGCATTGCAATATTTGGCTCGTTTTGTTCGCAACTTGAACATCTTTTCGCGAGTATTTTTTGTTCTGAATAAGTCGGTAGATATGTGGTATATATTTGAGAAATAAAGTTTGTTATATAAAAAAGCCGTAAATAATTAAAACTTGAAGGTTCGTTTTGTAACTTTTTTATTTTTTTTTTCTCAATTTTGGGCCACGGGGATATTCTTTTTTGTTTTACTTTGGGCTGTTTTTTTTCCCTGGTGTAAAACGACATAAAATGGCATCGTTTTATGCGAATTTTGATATATATATATTAAATTGTGAGATTATACTTACCTTCAATTTTTCTAGATTGACTGTTTTATTTTGTGCCATTTTTGCGGTTGATAAATTTTACTTTGTACTTGTTTTCTTTCTTCTTGTGTAGTAATTAGTTTGGAATCTTATGTATAATTGCACATTACCCGGCGCCGCGTATCTTGTGACGATTAACTGGAAACATAAAAACCATTTGATGGTTCACCCGGTTTTTATTGGCTACCCGAACCAATTGTGACCCCCCGTTTTTCCTGTCCGGTTTTAAAAATAACATTAATTAGTTTATACTTTCGATTATTATGTTTTGTACCTTATTTACTGTGCAAATCTTATTATTATTCTTTCATTTTCAAGTGTGTATTGTGTTAATGCATTAAAAAGATTACATTATGCATAGATGTGTGTAAGTTTGAAAAAATTTTAGTGCTTAAAAGTGTCTTTTCACTTTATAAGTAGTATAGATTCAGATTATAGAGTGTGGTTATTGTGAAAACAGAGTTAAGGTACAAAAGGATAGGAAATGAGCGGCTAGATCTAATAAAAAATGAGCTTTTTTAAAAACTTGAAAATTTAGGGTGCATTGGGTATATTTTTTATTGATCAAAAGGGTATCAAAGTCTTTTCGATCATTAATTAAACATTATGCTACTTCAAATCTACATCCAATTCCTTCAACGTACTATGAAACCTTTTTTTTTTTTACATGATAAACCAACCATAATTTTTTAAAATTAAATTAAACATCCAAAGGTATTAATTTTGTACCACAAAAACAAATGGGATACACATATACATCTTGGTAAAGCAGGTGTCAATTCTTTGAGACATGGGAATATGACTTGATTATACACATATACATTTTTACCCCCAACATCATTTAGTGACTGTGCAAATATTAAGGGTATAATAGTCATGACATACACATTTTGAGTATGCCAATCATTTTTTAAAGTGTGCAAATCATCTCCTATTTTTTAAACAAATCCAATGCAATTCCTCTAATAATTGTTGCACAAGTAGGCAAGATTTTTTTGGCCCAAATGTGTGAATTCTTTTTCTTCAAAAAAGTATATACATTTTTGTAGTCTCTACACATTACACGACTGAGAAAGTCATGCAAAATACATTATGCCAATCGATTTAGTAACAAGGAAATAATTAAAAGATTTCCAAACATTATTTGGTTGAGTCAACATCCACTTGTAATCAATAACTAGCCGTGTACCCGTGTAACCAATTTTCTTGGCGAGAGAATTACTTTCGGTTATATGTTTTCCTTGATGATAACCTTATCGGAGGTGTTGCGTGTCTGTAAGTACCCGCGCGTATTTGTGTGTGTTTTGTTTTTTTATCCTTGCGGAGGATAGGATAAAAGGAGCCGTAAAACAATAATGTGATGTGTTGAGTTACGTGTTATAGATCGTTGAATGTTTTATGGCAACAAAATATGTTTGGGATCCATCGGTTTTTCGGGTTTACCTGCGGGTTTCGGTTATCCGCAACTGAATATTCGTTGGACATGAACAATGTAAGAAAAATATGATTTCGTTCATGGACAGTGTAAAATATATGCCTAAGTATGAAGTGCGAATATGATCAATATTCAAGTTAAATAATTATGTATACAAGTTCAATGGATAATTAAATGATTAAATAAATAAACAATTAATGCATTAAAGATAAAATAAAATAGCTAAAAGAAGAACTTTGAGACATAAACTTCGAAGATGAAAGAACTGATACGAGAATTGAAGAGTCGGGTGTGACTTGTAATTACCAAGATATGGTTGATAAAAATAACTTTTAGAATACGAGTAGTCATATATTTTGTACAAGGCTAAGAGCCCAAATTGGCCTTATATAAAAATATCTACCCGCCAAACCCGTATCCAAACCCGTCAACCCGTCTCCGAACCTGACCCAACCGGTTCGGGTTTCGGTTTTCCCCATCGGTTTCGGGTAACCATGAGTTAAACGTTTTATAAGATAATGAATTAGTTTGTGGTGAACGTGAATAAGCGTTAGTAGTTCGAAATGGATTATACATAAAGACACTTTAAAGTGCTGTTATAATGGGTTGCATGAATGTTAGCTGTTACGATTTATATATTTAATTTTAAGGAATAATATTGATTATGCGTTGGAAAAAATGATTGACAATGGAATGAACAATAATGACTAGGGGCATATGATCCACTATCTGCTCTAAAAGTAGGGAATTGCGGATGGTTCTAATTTTGATATGCCTCTTATATATTATCTCCATGGTCGTAGTCTTCATTTTGGTCGTCCAGAATTTTGCCTTATATCAGGCTTTCGTTTTGGTTTGGTCTGTTTTCAAAAAGTATACGAATTGTGATATAATATTTTGCGAAAGGGTATTTCGGAATTTGGTGTCCGAGCCCATAATAAACTTAGAGATTTTTGCATGGTCGTAGTATACAATACTCCCTCCGTCCCATTTTTATTGTCCACGTTTTCTTTTTGGGATGTCTCAATCTAATTGTCCACTACTAAAAATAGATAGGGAATTTTAATAAAGTTTACTATATTACCCTTATTTGAAATTATTATTACAAGCTTTAATGAAGAGTTTAATTAATTAGCTAAGGGTAAAACCGTCATTCTGTCAAAAAGTAAGAGAGCGAAAACAGTAATAAATGCACTTTTCTTAAACTATGTGTTTTTGTCGGGGGATAATAATTTTGGGACGGAGGGAGTATAAAGTGAGTGACGAATAAGGTTTGTCACTCAATCAACTAAAAAAAAGAATATAGCCTTCCAACACATTAGGTTTAAAAAAAAGCGTGGATCCAACCCGACCCGAAGTTAGGTTTTAATTTTAGGGGTTCGTATTGATATTTTGTCATTTATTCCCAATCTTCTTCTCCTACACATAATCAACCTGCGTTAATCTGGATTTACTATTGCGTGGATTTACGCCAGGGACCACTAAATTAGAATATGATTTGATGATGCCTAAGTATTTGAGGAAAGTCCTAACCATGAGTTAAACGTTTTATAAGATAATGAATTAGTTTGTGGTGAACGTGAATAAGCGTTAGTAGTTCGATATCTCTTATCTATACTTTTTAACTTACAAATTGATTTTAGCTAGTGTTGAATATCTGTTGTTGTTAGTAATTCGAAATGCTGCATAATGTGTGCTTGTTTATGTTTAATTTGCTTACTTAGCAGTTAATCTCGGCGATATCTCGGCAAGGTTGTAAAAATCGCTTGGCGGTCGACCACCTTCAAGCGATAAATCGGTCTTGACGGCGATTTATCGATTTCTCGGCGGAGACCCTATATTATAAAGGAATTAATTTTACAAAAATAAATATTAGCAATAATCTAACAAAATACGGAGTAAGTCAATAACCACAAAAAACCAAAATATTCATGCTTAAAAAATAAAAACCATGTCCATAACAAGTATATTAAACTTAAATAAAACCATAATTCTAAGGTAATCAAAGACCCGATCCCTCTTTTTCCGGTAAGAATTATTGAATGGGTTGTCCAAAAAAATAAGACCTAATCCTAATATAAAAACCAACTGTGTTCTCGAGTTTACTTATTAAAGAAAAGTAAAGGAATGGAAAGTAAACACTTTCTTCCCAATTTTGGGAGAAACACTTTACTTTAACACTGTATTCTCGAGTTTAGTTATTAAAGAAAAGTAAAGGAATGGAAAGTAAACATTTTCCTCCTAATTTTAGAGGATACACTCTACTTTAAGAATCAACAAAATTACATTAACTTTACTTCCATTTCCTTTTCTTTTCCTCCTTAAGTGATACTCGAGAACACAACCTTTTTTGTTTCCTTTTCATTTTCTTTCTTAACTTTAACTCGAGAACACAATGTAAAGAACACCCTTTTTTTAAGTCAAACAAATAGTTTAACCGATATTGACCGATATTAACCGATATGGACCGATATTGACCAAAACCGATATTTATGGCCGATTAGTGAAATATCGTATCGGTGGACCGCCGATAACCGATATATCGGCCGCCAAGACCGATATTTACAACACTGTGTCTCGGCGAGATCTCGTCGAGATCTCGGATCTCGGACCTAGAAAAAATCTCGGTTCTAAATCTCGGTGGTAAATATCGGAACCGAAATTCTCGGCGATATTGGACGAGATTTTTCTGAGATTTTGATATTGGATCTCGGTGAGATAAAGAAAATCTCGTTTTTGGATTATTATTTTTTTCCTTTTTTCTGACAGCCCACTTTTATTTTGGCAGCCCACTTCTTTTTGGCAGCCCAGTTTTTTTTTAAAACCTACTTACAACACTTCTTCTTTCGGTGTTTAAGCTTTTATGATTTTAATTTAATTTCGTTTGACACTTTTATGCTATGTTTTATGTTTAATCTTTTATGATTTTAATATATATTTAATATTCTAGATAATATAAAAACCGACATCTCACCGATATCCATTATTTCAAATCTCGGTCCTTCAATGATATTTGAAATTTTGACCGAGATAACAACATAGTTTGCTTATTTGAGCTGCATATTAGATAATTTATACCTAGAATTGATTCAGGCCTAATTTGATGTGGTTTCGGGTGAGAATTGCGACTATTCATATGTTTAATTGATTGTTGATTTAATTCGGATCAGATTATTTAAGACAAGGTGCTTGATGAAATGCTAAAGTTATATTGAGTAACGTGAATAAACATGTAAATGCATTTGACTAAAATGAAGTTATGGCTCGTTATACGGTTTAGAGGTATTAAGGGGTAATGAATAGCAAAGATAATGATTAATGGTGCTTGTTTTGCTATAATGCAATGAACCATTACCCATTACTAAGCAATCCATCATTCCCCACCATTTTGAGGGTAATGACGAATAATATTTGCTTTCTAACGAATATGTTTTGGTCCTTTATTAATCGCAATTTATCATTAAGTTAGTCGTTAAAAAAATTAAAAGTAGGTTAGCTTTTGTGAATTATTAGTCTTTTGAACCAAGTATCATCAATTATAATAATAATAATCATTATATTCCTTAGTATTCTTATTACTATTTCATTTCTCATTACTTAAAGCACCCCATAAATTTAAGACCACTTGGTACTGAAATGAAGTTTTCTTTAACATATTAATATACACACATACACACACACACACATATATATATAGAGGAAGGTTAAAATAAAAAGACAAATATCCGTGAGAAAGATACACTAAACATCTTTTTAAAAAAAGTTCTCAAAAAATTCTGAAAAAATTCCACAAGATCAAGTATGTTGGTGCATAAATTTTTTGAAAAGAAAGTTTTTCTAATTTTGAGTTTTTATTCGTTTTTTTAATACACAAAAAACGAATTTTTAATGCACAAATTTTTTGATGCACAGAATTGTATTAAATCGTATTTTTGTGCATTAAAAATTCGTTTTTATACCCAACTTCTTTTGATTTTTTGCATCAAAATTTTATTGCGCATCAAACTAAAACAAGTTAAAAATTTTGTGCATCAAAAATTTTTTGTGCATCAAAATTACGTTTTTTTTTGCATTAAAAAAAACGTATATAAACTAAAAATTAGAAAAACTTCCTTCACAACTTTTTTATGCACCAACATACCCGATCTTGTGGAATTTTTTCAAAATTTTTTGAGAAATTTTTTTTAAAATTTTTCTTTTTATCCTTCTCACGGATATTTGTCTTTTTATTTGATCTTTATCCTATATATATATATATATATATATATATATATATATATAGGGTGAGGTTCTTTTCAGAACCAAATAAATATACAAAACTGCGAGAACCAATTTAAACCGTTGATCAGTTTAATCAATGGATGAAATTAATAGTGGCATTTTGGTTAATATGTAGAACCTGATGGCAAGTTTTAATGGGCCTAAAGGGCAAAACTGGAATTGTGCATTTGCACATTTGACGCAACACCATTCCACGTGCTTTGCTTTTTTAATTTCGTTTGACTTATATTTTTTTCTTAAATAACTTAGTTTCAAAAATATATTAAACAGTTACTCATTTTAATAGTATATTTCATTTATATATTAAAACAAACCAAATAAATTATTCTCTTCTACGTGGTCTTCATATTCTTAAATATATTTTCACAGAAACTTCTAATCAAGATCTAAAAATTCATTCAATGTATATTTATGCGAGAATAAAAGTTACAGGAATAGACGATACATGTGCATTAAACAAAATGTAATGAAATAACAAAGGATCATGTGATATTAAAAGCAAAACACTTGTGCATTGAACAAAATGTGATGAAATAACAAAAGACTTTTTGATAGTAAAGTAAAACACATGTACAATGGTGGTTTTTCCTAAGGTTTGATGTACGTGTGCATCCAAAAAAAATATATGGAAATTACAAAGAATTATGCAATAATGTGATAAAAACACATATGCATTAAACAAAAAAATACTAGCTATCATGTAATTACATTTGCATTCAAAACACTAAAGGATTTTGTTATCATGTACATGTGCATTAATTCAACAAAGTATATGACATGTCTCTGCAACACACTAGCTTGAGATGTTAACGTCACATTCAAACTATCGCATATCATCGATTGTGTTTTTTTCTTCGTGATCTTTCTCCTTTCCTCACACTCTACCTACGACATACGCTTATATTGTTAGAATCCAAATCAAGCGTGGTGTGTTTCCATCATCTACATCAAAACCTTTAATAACCACACCGCGAGCTTCTTTGCTTCGATCATATCCTTCTTTTTTGGTAGCCTATAACAAAATAACAACAAATTTTAGCTATTACTAAGAAACAAACACATATTTTGTTGAAAAAAAGCAATAAAACTTCTCAAAAATAAAAAAATAATCGTGTGCACATATGCACTAGCTGCTTTAGGATGTCAAATGTTTGTATTTATTAATGAAAATCACCGACTACAAAATTGAACGAATTTAAAGTATTAAAAGTGAAACACTATTAAGAAACCTGTCATATAGCAACAAATTGAAAACCCCTTTCGTGATTGGATATAAAATATTTTTGCATCATGTTTTAAATGTCAATCATCTACAATAAAACACAATAAAGTATAGCATTCAACACCCTAGAGTTAAGACATTAATATACCATAATGTGAAACTAGAAAATCATAACATAAATGCAAACCTTTAATCGGATGTGATGTTGAAGAAGTATTAAAATAAATTGTTACATGGGTTGTTTGGCTCTTCTCGGCAGGAACAACAAATACCATCTTTTGTAGGATCATTTGATTTGTAAATTTTTTCATTGAACACCTTTAAACTAAAATATTCATATAAGTATTTTTTTGATACAAAGTTGAAAACCAAAAGTTTGAAGAAACCCTTAAATCGATTCAATATGATATATAGATAGATATCCATGAGAAGAAATGAAATAGATATAAAAAAAATCGAGAGAATATCATAGTACATAAAGGTGGTGATACGGTGATTTGGGGTTTGGATCTGCACCATGAAGAAAATTGGATCTGATAGGTGTAGATGAAGGTGGTTAAAATGAGAGAGAAAAGGGAATTGATTAAATTTTAAATATTAAAAGAGAAAATTAAGGAGAATTTTTTTTAATATCATTTAATGTATTATATTGGAAAATACCAAAAATGTCCCTTTGAATATTGTTTTTTTTAAATAAATGATAATTAATTATCTAAAATTCTATTGGTCCATGCTAGTTCTCGCAGTTCTGTACATTTGTTTGGTTCTGAAAAGAACCTAACACTATATATATATATATATATATATATATATATATATATATATATATATATCGTACCCTCAACTTTTAACTATTTATGACTTTTTTATATAATAAACGTTTTCATCAAATATATAACACAT